>CAIGRK010222711.1:0-13423 GCA_903798315.1 Fraxinus greggii
AGACGTATAAGAAATAAAGAGTTTTCCTCCATGCATTGGGATTACTTTTACTTAGGGTGAGGTGGAACTCGTTGAACAATGAGATGAAGAAAGGATGAATGGGAAATCGAAAACCACCATCTATGATATCTTTGTAAATGGCAACCTCATGAGGGTCGGTTCCGGGAAGCGTTTTGTTGGGCATAGGGGCTCTATAGACATAGTGATCCACCCGCTCATATTTTTTGAGTGACTTTTTCAATTTCGATTGGGAGTTGTATAGACTATAACATTGCGGAATGTTAAGAATCACATCATTGCCCGCGACATCACGCTCTATCTCAATATTTTGGTTTGAGGATTTCGTTGACCCAATATGGCGTTTTGGGGAGAATGAGTGAGGACCTTGAAAATCGGTCGAACATATTAAGGTATTTGACTCGAAAAGGATTTGACTAACCCTGCAAGGGGCATCCTCGACATTCTCCCTCCTGCAACCAGCCGTGGGGATGGTCGACCGTCGAGCAACCTCATGGCTGGCCGTAGGTCGGCCAGCAGTGCTGGTCGACTGTCGACCAACAGTGTTTCTGGTCGATAGTCGACCAACATTGCTGTTGGTCGACCGTCGACCGTAGCCATGCTAGTCGACAGAAAAGAACGTCGACCGGTCCCCTCGAGGGTGGGTCGATCGGCTCTCTTGCCCCTTGCCTTCACTCTCGTCGGAAGTTGAAGAAATAAAAGTCTTATATATAATTTAAAAATGAGATGAATGAACAAAGGGAGAGGGGATTACCTTGAAGGAGGAGGAGGAGAAGGAAATTGAAGATTTTGACAAGAGGAAGAAGCAAGTGAATGAGAGCTCCCACAACTCTTTAAATAGTGGTGAAAGTTTTGAAAATTTTGTGGGGAAATTCCCTCCCCCCCAAAAGCGAAAACCAATTGAACCATGTCATTTGTACAGTGTTTTACTACTCTACGTCAATTGGAATGATCGACTCATTCATATCAAATGTTGACAGTTATTCAAATAAAAAATCAGTTATTACTCAACCGGCGTGAAGAGGCTACTCCTTATCGATAGACATCGACTAGAGGTAGATAGGCTAATGATATAAGATGGTGTAAATAATTGACCACGATAGCCATCTACCACTATGAGGTCGTTGACCCCCATGAAGCATAGCATAGGCCGCCTACCACTGAGAGGCCGTCGACTCCCATGAGGCCAATCATAGGCCGCCTACCACTGAGAGGTTGTCGACCCCCTAGGGAGCCCTCTACGTTCACACAGGGCCACCTGTCATAGTTCGACCAACAATATACTTAGCCAAATATATGGCAATGAGACGGACGAAAACCACCCAACAGCGAATGTGGGCATCACCAACCGCTCAACGAGTGGGGGTCACAACTCTAGAACGTGAGAGGAGTAGAGATTCGTACGTGGGACACGTGGCACAATTAATCATGAAACGAGGGTACGCCATCAGGCACCTATAAATATCCCAGTGGTGAGAACAGGTCTGCTTCTTGAAAAGCCGAACTTATTGAATCCCCATATACTATCTGCTTACTCCCTAAAACTGACTACTGATTCTCACGTCGGAGGTACGAAGGGGGAGAAAAGCCCCGACCTCATTTTTGCTGGTAGCATACACTGATTGGAGCAGCCAGAACACCATCCACGTCAAAGATACCAACGAGATTTAACTCACAACTATTTCAATCATGAAATGTATAAGTCCTTCCATAGGCGCTTGTCAAACCTACATCAACTCTAAGTAAAAATAAAACTATCCAACCTCTAACTAAAATATAAAGGTACTAAAAAAACATAAGGGAATCACTTATATAAGCAAGTAATAAATTCAAACTATATAGAAACATGACTGTAGCGACAATTTTGGACGCACAAGTGATTTTATATAAGGAACAATAATTGCTATGAAACTGGTCATTTACATGTTTCATATAACCATTTTCAACAAGTGTTATCCCTCTATTGTACCATCCTACAAACTAGTCGGTATTAATTGTTATTCCAGGGTGGTTATAGATGCTTGCAATTGTTGTTTACTTAAAATTCTATCTTCATTCAAATTCTAATACATAAAGCCATATAAACAGCTTTACATAATTGAGCACAATCGGAAACGGAAGACACCCAGTTGAAGCAAAATGGTATTAAAAGCATGGTTATAATTAGAATGGAAATAATTCTAATTAGAATAGAGCAAAGGCTAGTGCACTCATTGAAACATTTGAGAATGCTGACCTTTACTCAATGTAGAAAAAGAGATCGAAATACAGCGTTCTATAGTTTGAATAGAGTGAATCATTGTATCTCTGATGATGAAGACCAGCCAAATTTCTCATGTAATGACCATTACCAAAGAAAGATTGTAATTTACAAAAGATGCTGCTCAGCCTTCAGATCAAAGAAAATAAAGCTAAGACAAGCCACACGCAATGACTTGTTAACATATACCTCTCACGTCCAGTACAAGTCCCGTCAGTTAGCAACATCAGAATGCAGAAAGTAATTAATAAGTTCAATAAATCCATATGGAATAACATAAAGAATAAATTGTGCTTGATATGCCAATGTATGGCCCAAATAGAAAGGTCAAATTTTAGATGAAAAACGTAAATGTCAATTGTTCGGTATCATATCTTTGCACGAGAGAAAGCTGCAGAAAGTAAGGCCATAAATTGGATTAAAGATTGATGAATAATACAATATAGAAAACGATGTCGGTACTGATAATTAAATGATGATTGACACCTCAACAATAAAGCCAACCAACAATAATTTTCAAAAGAAAAGTGAGACCCCACCTCAACTAGACTTATAATTAGTAGCCAGGAGCCAACTCAATCCATAAAAACTTTCACTCCACAACAAGATATTTACATAAAATATACAGCCACCACAAAGAAGAATCCAGTCATAATTTAACACTCATGCAAATAGTCAATACTTAAATTTATACAAAAAGGGAAAGTGATAAACCTCACACAAACTTACACCTCAGTTTTGAATGTTGAGACAATATTGAAAGACTTAAAAGCTGTATTATAAATATTAAATATAAAATCTATACTTAAAGTCTTTAGATTATCACCTACTCATGTTGACAATATAATTTATATTCATTTGTCAAAATTTATAAAATTTTACTAAAACAACAATTAGAAATTAAAAACATCTTTCTACTTTTATCTTTCTTGTATTTTCAGATGATTATTCATATACTTATATGAATACTGTGAGTGATAATTTTAGTAAGAACAAAATGCCTGAGGAATCTAGATGAAAAAGTTACTACATTTGAGTAGCTTTTAAGCTTAACATGTTGAGCTAACTATTATTTTGTTATTTATAGGAATTTATATTTATTTTGTCCTTATTAGCATTGTTGGGGCAAAACATTTACAACATTTGAGAACTTCTTGCACATNTATAAAATTTTACTAAAACAACAATTAGAAATTAAAAACATCTTTCTACTTTTATCTTTCTTGTATTTTCAGATGATTATTCATATACTTATATGAATACTGTGAGTGATAATTTTAGTAAGAACAAAATGCCTGAGGAATCTAGATGAAAAAGTTACTACATTTGAGTAGCTTTTAAGCTTAACATGTTGAGCTAACTATTATTTTGTTATTTATAGGAATTTATATTTATTTTGTCCTTATTAGCATTGTTGGGGCAAAACATTTACAACATTTGAGAACTTCTTGCACATAAAATTGTAAGCTATATGTCTACAACATGTTTTTTTTATCCTTTTCATTTTCTTACTTTCTTATCAAAAGTTAAATGCTTTAATGTCATCAAGGTTATGGTTTCATATGCTTGTGTTGTGTATGTACATGTATGTCCATTTATCTCTTTCATTATAGAAGTCGAGAAATTGGATTTTTTGATTTTTATTTTTTTACTACATGAAAATAGACACTTTTAATTATGGACTAGAATTACAAAAAAAAAAAAAGGCACTTTTAATTACCAATACTTTGTATGTAACACAAACAAACATAACTATCTTTTAAGCAAATTATTTAATCTGTAAAAATAAAAGTCTCAACAATTATGAATTTTCGACAGACGACTAATTTTCGACAAATCAGTTATGTGACTCATCTATCGAAAATTCATAACTGCGACATATCATTTATGTGACTCATCTGTCGAGATGAACTTTCGTTCTCGACAGTTAGTTTCAGTTATTCTCGACAGATAGATGTCTAAATCTCGATAGATCAGTCGAGTCATTTGTCGGTACGAACTATCGTTCTCAATAGCTGAAGTCAATATTTCTCGATGGATGACTACTTCTCGATAGATCAGTTTTGCAGTCAACTGTCGAAATGTCCAACTTTGATTCATCTGAACATTGTATGTGTATTTTGCATTAACATGTACGAATTATTATAATCTGACATTTTTTGCTTTCTTATTGTACCTCTGTCTTGTAGATGAATTTTGAATTCCTAGTTTCAGAAAATGCATTCTCAAATGAGCAACTTTAAGTTTATGAAAACTTTACTGGAGAATTTTGATGACCATAGTTTCTTTCCTCCAAGAATTTGGTAGTTGTGTACTAAATGTGCGTAGTTACTTCCTTCCAAGAATTTGATTACAAACACGATTTGGTGGTTGTATATATATGTGTTTATGCATCTCCGAGAATTTTTGTTTCTTATATGTTGTGCTTGCTGGATGTTTGGTTGATGAGGCTATTTTTATGATATGAGAACTTGTTATTTTATCATTCCTCGTTTTCTCTGTCGTTTCTTTACATTGTAGACATTTGAGGTTTGCTCTTACTTTGATATTTATTATAATGCTAGTGCTTTTATGCATGAAAATTATAAGTCAAGATAGACTGACCCGAAAAAAAGAAGAGAAAAATGCTTCTTTCATTATTTATTTAGAAATGAATTAAGTGAAAACTCTTTTGCAATCATGCTGCTTGTGAGAATCTTCGGCCATTGCTTTTACGACACGAATTTTATTTTTTTTAGAGAATTGGTTTCTTTCATGATCATTGATTACAGACAACTACAAAAGAAAAATCTACATATCATGTGTGCACATTGTTGAATTTATGGATTATGAAGATTGTAGACTGCAATTATCATCCATGCATACAACAGTTAGCATTTTGATGATTAACTTGCTTACCCGAAATTGGAAATTGGACCTTATCTTGCAAAGCAAATACACAAATTTTCGAGTATAACTCTTTCTTGCTCAAAAATATTTGTCTTTCGGCAAGATCGGAGTATTCATCATTTTAATCCATTTGTATTTATTCGAACTCCTGGAATGTGATAACATTTGCTCGTTGCCGTCAACAATATTAGTAGCTTTGTACCCTGTAACAAATTATCTAAGTTCTCATCTACTGGTGTAACCCCAATATAAAAAAATAATGTTTCAGGCGCATTATCTTTTTCATTTGATTGACCTCATCATATTGTACATTTCGGTGAACTTTCATCGCGACAAATGAAGGATTTTGGAAAATTGTATCCCTCCTTATGTCAACAATTGAAAGCTTGGTTTCCAAAATAGTAACGTATATAGCAGTTTCCTTATAAATTAATATGTACCAATTTAAATATTCATCTTCGTGTATTTCAGTCGGAGGTGTATTTCAGCTGGAGTTATATTTATGTTCGGGACTTTGAACTTTAATTTAATTTAAGTGTGGGAATCAAGAATACTAAGTTTGTCCTTCAGTCGTAACACAAGTGCGGTTAGGGTGATAATTGTCGGAACTACGATTGAAGTGATTTTTTTCCCTCTCCACTTTCATTCGTCATCTACCTGAACAAACTTTCCCCCATGTGACCCGATAAATCTCAAATGATTACTCATACTTAAAAATTTGAGATTGTAATGGTAAGAATTCTGCATAATCAATATATCAACATTAAATAGTATAAATGTGACATATTCGAATATTTAAATTAATACAATAACAAATAGTTGAAACTAAAGAGAAGCATGTAATGTGTGGATGATTAAAACAAATTTTTCATAACATTAAGTGTGGTCATTAATGTTGTACTACCAAATGACAAATTTTTCTTTCCAACTAATTTGCACAGTGAATCATTAAAGATTCAATCCTTCAAAATATTTATTGAGTTTGATTTGAAGAAATTATTTAAAACATTAATGGTGATCATCAATTCTCAACTACAATATGACAACATCTTTCCAAATAAATAACTCAACATTTCATTAAATATAGAATCTTTCACAACATTTTGTAGATGATATTTGTATCTTTATTCCAAAAGATTTGAAAAACCAAACAAATCAATGAATAATAATTTCAAAAATAGTAAATTATAAGATAAAAATATAAGCAATTTCTAGCATGCTAACATCTCAAAATGGAAGATGAATCCAATAGTAATATCTTCTTGATGAAGTAATGAAGAAATTGGTAAGAAAGTTAGGGTTTGTTAATGGTAGAAGTTTATGCTCACTTTTCAAAAAAAATTTTTTATTAAAAATTCATATTATCCAATATAATATACGTATATTAAATATTTATAGTACACAAATTAAATTATCACATCGTAGCATTAATGGACATTCAAATCAAGCATTATTAAATCCTCTAAATATCACATCATAGCATTAATGGACATTCAAATCAAGCATTATTAAATGCTCTAAAAAAGTATTACTAAGGGTAATTTGGACCTTTCACACCAAAAAGTGATATTTTTTAGCACTATTAGTAAAAGTGACAAATTTTGTTTTATTTTTAAATTTAATGACATTTATGAAAACCCCCAAAAATATTCTTTTGTTAGTCAGCATTTCATGATTCAAAATATTTTTAAATTTAGAGGTACAAAATTTCCAGTTCCTTCATTTCAACATTTTGATCAAATCTTACGACAAATGAAATGATTTTCAAAGACATAAAGATGAGTAATGAATAATTAGAATTTGATTTATAAGTTTTTGTATGTAATAAACTTGAGAAAATTGACACAAGGACGAAAGAATAAAATATTTACGCTATTAGGGTTTACATCAACTCGATATGGTTGAATTGACTGTTATGTTGGTCAAGTGAGCCTTATTTAGCCCCTATTTGATTACCATTATAAAGGGAAATTAAAAAAAAAATTTGATAATCTGAATAGTGATTTTTGAGAATATGTGGTTAAAAAGTTAGAAAAAAATTTGATTTACATACACAGAATATCTTATTATGTGAATGCGTAATTGAAAATAAGTATAATAAATAAAGAGTTTTAATTTGAAAATAGTCAAACAGGGACTTAGTAGCATTTCGCTATTTGGTGAGAGATTTAACTACTAGTCGCCAGGCTGCAAAAGAAATTGAAGTGTCTTTGAAAGAGCAAGTACTAATTATGTTGTGATATTTTAGTTATTTTGGTAGTAGTTTGTTATTTATGAAGTATTCTAAAGTTTTCTAACTTCTTTTACGTAGATATACATTGAGAAAAATGAATCCACTGGATGTCACAAGGATGAAAAATCTAATTTATGTTCAATTTAATACAAGGTTGATGTATGAAGAGAAAGAAAAAAATTAGAGAATCAACTAGCCAGTAATGCAAAATCTTGATTTGTCGGGGGTTATAATGATGATTTGGTTATAGAATGATATTTTCCCAACTACGAAAGGTACTAAAAATTCTCAAGTTGACTTAAGAGAATTCGAAGAAACTGATTTTGCATAAAATGACATGGAAGATGATTTGGATGAAAAATAAATATTAAATTAGAGTCTGATAAAAAGCTAGACAAGATTTGGGATATATCTATATTTTTTTTTTGAAAGTCAGCTATATTCATATTTAATTTAATTCTAAAAATTAATTATGTTAGTAATTATATTATTAATAATTTTGATAACATGTTTTTATTGAACATTTAAAAAATATTTACAAAGTTCTTAAAAAATGAAATATGCAAAATTTTATTTACTATTTATTCAAAAAAAATAAGATAATTATTAAAAATAAAAAATACATTAGTATACATTGACCTGGTGGATATTAAAATTAGATTTTTAGTAAATTTTAATAGAAATTAATGGAATGTATGATTAAAAAGTTGTGAGATCCATAAAATAAATGTTTTTGAAATAAATTGTTGACTTTGATTTAGATTAAAATTTATTTAATTGGTACCAAATAACGGCTATATCGACTTGAATACATTACCTCCACATTTTATGACGCCTTATAAACTTTGACATTCACACTTTGTAACTTAAAGAGTGTTCTCGACTGAGATTTTGATGGATTTTAAAATTCTTTTTAAATTTATTTGTCTCCAATTGAAATTATAATTTATTTTGATTAAATTTATTAAATTAGATGTTTTCAATTAAAATTTTAATAAATTTTAATGAAATTTTTTAAAATTTAAGTACATGATAGCTCCCGAAGGATTTCATTAAGGATTGCCCATGAATGTGTCAGTTCACCATACATTGATGATTCTATAACCGTTAGATCTATGTTACATGTAATACTTCCTCACAGTGCATGGCCACAATAGGCTTGTTCAAGCTCTTTCAACTTCATGTAAGTTAAAAATACTTTTCAATTTTGTATAAGTTAGAAAATAAAAACTCAAGTATTCCGTAGAAACGTATTTTTCATGAAATTAGCAAAAAAAAAAAGGAAAAAAAAATTCAAGTTCAAAGTAATTGTACCTTGAAATTCGAAACTCTATTTTCACTTTCGTTTCGTATCAATGTACATATTGAATTATCGAGATATCACATTATCCATAGAAGTGTAACATTCGCATACGATCAAAGCCAGTCCAGGATACACTATAGTCTATACAGAAGATAAACTCGCCGCCGCCATGAGCAGCCATAAGCCACTAGAGAATTTCCTTCCGACAGAAACTTTCGAACTGGAGACCGGACTCAGCCTAGTTCCCAGAGTGAAGCTCAAACTGACAATCCACCGCGCAGACAAATCCGTTAAACCGATCGACGATTGGAAGCTCAAACGCTCACTAATCGACTACCTCAAAGCTTCCCATTCAATAGCCGTCCCTGAAGAAGACATCATAATCCGCAAATACAAGGACCTGAAGAAGCGCAAGCGCGAAGACCCTGTAGCCCGCGGGAATTTATTTGTTAGGGATTTAGGGTTTTTGACAAAAATGTTGGGTTTGAATGAAGAGAGTGAGGTGAAAGTTGTTGAAAAGAAGTTCTTGGAATGGAGGAAGGGGATTGTGGAAAAGATGGACGGGATGGAGTTAAATTTGGAGGGAATTAAGTTTAGGTTAAGCATTGAGGTGCCTGCTTCGGATGATTATGAAGGGATGAGAAAAGAGTGGGAGGAGATTTCTGCATTTGGAGCTCGAGGTTAGTCAAGATTTTCTTTTTCTTGGTTAGTTTTCTAGTTTTAATTGAAGTTTTATGAGATTTTTATGCATATGAATAAGAAGTGATTGTGCAGTAATGAGATGAACTAATATATTAGTGATGTGAATGAATAATCTGGTTAAAGTGGAAGAGAAGTTGTGCTAATCATACAAGTGTTAATGGTTTACATTTGGATTGTGTATTTAGTTTTTGATGAAGTTAATAAAAAAACCAAATATCTTAATTATTAAGAGCTAGGTGTTATGAATGCCCACTTATTTTAATTTTCTTATATTTAGTCAAAGGACTGCAAATTCTTTTCTTCAAGTGTTGAAAATTGGAGGTTTGCATGTTTAGATACATGTTCATGACTTGCCAATTAGTCTTTCGGGAACTCAAGTATAAAAGATTGATGATAATGCTGGTTACTTTGAATCGAGTTCATATGTTGTGAAACTAATGTGTGCCCTGGAAAATGTTCTAGGAAAATTCGTGAAGGTATATAGCCATTTTTTCCTTTAAAAATAATGCAAAGAGCTTGTGCATTAAAATATTGTTTCTTTTGGTTCTTGTAGATTGAGATCCTGGAAAAAAAAACTATGGGATTGAGTCTCCAGAAATGGCCAAGAAAGCAAAAATAAGACGATTTTGAATGTTATATTTTTGAATATGTAGAATGCTCCTTACATTCAGGTTGATTTTTGGTGAATCTGAAGATAGAAAAGTGAAAGTCCTTGCAACGCCAGTTCTCTCTTTAGTGGGAAAAGTGTGCAAATATTTAGCACTTATGTTTTGTTAGCCATTGTGCTGTACATTGCGTAAGCATTCTACATTGTGCATTAGCTACTGAATAGAATTAATTAACTTATTCAACTCTATCTAGTAATTTGTTTGAGATATATCCAGAGGAAGAATGAAGTGCAAATTTTTAATAAATTTTTCTTCATATTTAACACTAATTTTGGGAACAGTTACATATATTTCTCATTGCGTTAAGTGCAGGTTCTTCTGAAAACATAACACGTAAATACAATCTTCTGATATTCTTTGACCTTCAACCAACATCCGTTTGACCTTGCCCATATTAAGAAAATATTTCATCGCTTTGGAATATTTGACACCGCTTCTCTGTCACTATAAACTGGACAAAACATTAAATGGTAAATTTCTATAATATCACACAGTAAAATAAGTTTTATATAATTCATAAATTTTTGCATTTGAAATCAAAAGCAATATGGAACAAAGATTTCATCACAAAATTAGGGAGAAAGGATTATCTATTGTATTACGTTTGAAATATTCTACATGCTTGAGACGTAATGGATCATTGAGACATATTTATCAATGTTCCTATTGGTGGTAGATGTTTTTACACCATAAGTTTAAGCAACAAATTTTGCATGAAGAACAACATAAACATGTATTGTTATGGTCGTGTCGTGAACTTTTTGATTGATTTTACTTCTTGAAGGTTGCAAACTCATGATTCAGTGCTGATCTTGGTATCTTTGATTTCATTTTCCTTGGAGTTTTGTCAATTCAGATGAGTTCAGTGCACTCATTCCTTTCCCCACACTTATTGAGGGAATCGTTTTCTCTTCCAAATTTTGTGATATTTAGAAACAATGTGCTCAACTGGACCAAACCATGTGACTGGGGTTGCATTGACTGACTTCTTCTTGTGACTGAGCTGAGTTATAGCTCATGTTCATTCTAGGACTATTCCATAAAGTTCTAGGTTCATATTGTAATCCTCTATATGAGAAGCCTTAGCTGGTTCTGATGTAGTTGGTAAATTACCTTTGTTATGATCATAGCTCAAGAAGACATGCAATTTTCTAGGTTCCTATCGCAATCCTCTATATGAGAAGACTTGGTCCTGATGTAGGTGGTAAAGTCATCTTTGTTATTATCATAGCTCAAGAAGACTTGTAATTTTCTATGGACAAATTGGCTGATTAATTCTCTTTGTAGATGTTACTCTGATTTACAATAAGTGTTTCTGGTTCATGATGGTAAACTGTTCATGTCAACTTTTGCACAATTACTTATTGATAAGTATCTTGGTATGGTGATTTATCTTTATAAGCTTCCTGCTCTTCTGCTTTCTCCATTTTTCTTTCGGTATTTTTTCGTAGTTGATATTGCCTACTCGAAGATGACACGTGTATCTGTTTAGGATATGCAAGGGGCAGCAACAAGCAACCTGACACAATTATAGTTACAGGTGTGCCTTCAAGGTGGTTTGCAGAGACACGGGTTTCATCTAAACCATCAATGCTAGTTACTCATACAATATTCTCTGCATTTGGAAATATAAGGTGCATATTTATAGCTGTATTTTATGTCTATTCAACTACCAGGTCGATGAACTACATATGCTAACTTAATGGATGATATATGTGACTAGAGTTATAAAAAGGGCCATGTTTTTTGTTTCAGGTGTCCTAGGCTCAGCATGGCCCATGTCTGCTGAACTTATTTTCCAAAAATATGTTGTGTTACTTTAAATTACTTGCTGAATTATTTCTTTATATAATATTAAAGTCTGGCTAGTTATTGAAGTTTGGGGAATTATGAATTGATGTAAAAAAAATTTCTCTTGGCTTTCATCCCTTCATTTAGAATATCGGAAATATTATTTTTTTTCTCTAGGCTTTCTTGTGTGAAAATGTTAGTGATTCGAGTTGGAGTTGTAATGAGGAAAACTGTCTATACTGTGTTGCGACAAGGAGCCTATATATATATATATATATATATATAAACAGACAAACGAATAAGGAAAAAAACTAAATCTTATTCTCAATAATTTGAATTTCTGCTACATGAATACATTTTTACAACTCCATTCTATTCGTTGTTACATCTTGTGAATAGGACTCAGGGACCATAATGAGTGAAAAATTGGGTCAGGCACAACCTAGCATTTCTTTGTGGCCTGTCCAACCCAACAAAAATGTTTGGCCGTTTAGGCTTACTTTTAAGCCCAATAGCAAAAGATGGCTACCAATCACGATTTTGTATACAAAATGAACCATTTGACCAGCCAGCCAAGGATGCCTGGCCTAGCACAGACCTTGACAGGCCAGAACTGAAAGTTGGTTGGCTTGTGTTGGCCTAACTACTTTTCATCAATGTAGATTATCATACTTAAATTTCGAGAATTACTCAATGTAGAATGCAAAAAAAATGTCATGTTTGTTGCTGTTTATCGAACAAAAAAGACATTCCACTTACCTTCAGCTTCAATAATTTACACTTGCAGAGGCTACTAGTTGTAATGGTCAAAATCACTCACCGACATTTTAATGCATTTTCTTGAAGGCTGTGCTTCCCGCCCTGGGTTCAGAAATAGGTTGGGCCCAATGGCTCAGTTAAGTTTCTTGTTTTCCTTTTTGGTGGTGGGTGCAGAGTGAGGGTGTTAGTTCATCTTTTTGCTTACACACTTGAGGATAGAAAATAATAGCAGCATTTTTTATTTTATTTTATTTTTTTTCATTTGGTTGCAAATGATATCTTTCTCTGCATATCCCTTAAAGAAAGAGATGACAATGCATTTTTTCCTTAATACTTTGCCTATTTTAATTTAACGCTATCATCTACTTGTGCTGATATCTGAAGCATATCCTTATCTAATATCATTGTTTTTTATGAAATAGTCTTATATCATCTTTATTAGTGAAACTTAAACTGTTCTTTGTATAGGAACCTTGATGTTGCTGAGGACAATGATATAAGTATGGATGACGATGAAGATGGTTTGGACATAATTGCTGGCCTCCAGTGCAGGATTGTGGTTCAGTTCAAAGATCACAGAAGTTTCTATAATGCCTTGAAGGTTCTGTGTGGTCGTTCCTTAAAGAAGGTGAACAGCTACTTCTTTTTATTTCCTCATTTTCAATATTTTTGATACATCTTTAGGTATGCCAATGAACTTTTTAACTGAAAGAAACAAGGGAAAATAGCAGTGAAGGTCCCCCAACCTTGAAAATTTAGCATTTACATGCCAACTTTCATTTTAGTAGCACTTAGGTCCT
>CAIGRK010222731.1:0-21674 GCA_903798315.1 Fraxinus greggii
AGTACACCACGTGTCACAATCCAGTTCAATACTTCCACTAAGAAGTTGTCAAGCAGAAAACAAGACTTCATTCATTTAAAATTTGGAAGCACGCTTTCAACAATAGCCAACCCAGGGTTCAAATCTTAACAGAAGTGAAGTATGAAAAGATAAGAGAACTTAAAGAAAGAAGAATAAATTTCGAAACTAAAATGGTAGAGTGTTTAGATGAGGAGGGAAGTTGGAAAGTTTAAATTTGAAAAGCTAAGAGGTAGGGAGGTATCTGTTTTCCTGCTAGAGAATCTAGAAGTACAATGTAGTAAAATGTGTGACGTTTAGCATTAAATGATAAGTAATTATGACTCTATGTGCCGACAAAAGAAACAAAAAGACACTTGATCTAAGCATCACGTCGCGAAGGTGATAGTGTGATGTCATGTGGCGCGAATGTAACAGCGTGATGTCATGTGTTATACCTATTGAAGGGGGAATAATGCTATTCATAATAAAAACTATCGGTAGTTGTCCTATGTCGCATATATGTGGCAGTTTGTAATTTAATGCATAAATGTGGTAATTTTTACTATCTTATGCATCAAATGACAAATTGTCACATGTATATCACGTATGACAACTACCGGTGATCTTCACTCTGAATAGCGCTACTCATTGAAGGGGTGATACTTGTCCAAGAACACATCTTGAGTGACCCTCAAGAGCCCTCCACGTATGCTAAGTTGGGACAGTCATAAGACTGGTGTGAATATGGACAAGTCGCGTGAATTAATTGTCCCAATCGATCGACCATCAACTGGGGCCTAATGATGTTAGTATGGGTATGAACTCGGTCCATCATCGTCATTTGGGAAGATAAAGTTTTGCTAAAATTCAATGGTCAATCAAGAGCAAAGGATTTTGTTTAGAGTGAACAACTGGACATTTTCACAATTGGGTTAACTGCGACATCATCGTTGCCACACAACGTTTATAAATGCAAGGAGAGATGCTATGTGTACATGGCCACATGGCCCTGTACACATATAGGGGAGACATATGTCCCGTTGTTATCTCTTCCTCTATTATAGGGGAACATCTATCCCCCTTTGCTTGTACAGGGCCATGTATACAAGTAGAATAACTCAAATACAACTTATTCCCATCTTTTTCATTATTTCCAACATAATCACCCATCTAATTTTCATTTTCTGTCCTCTTCCATAAAGAAGTATATTAGACCTCACCAGAATTGAATCAAGATTTCCCTGGAAAACTCAACCCTAATTTGAATTACATCATTAGATTTGATTGATATCAGTATTGAAAATACATATACATTAAATATTCTAGTTACACAACAAATGGAATTTAATAACTCACTTGAAATTGGGGTATAAATTCCATTTCCTATAAAATTTTGTAATTGGATCTATCATATTTTTATATTTTTTTCCCTTCAACCTGCGATGGAATTAGTGTCTATATATATCAACATTTTAAAATCTATTATTATCTATAGCACTGTTATACATTAGAATTAAAATCTTGTACAAAATGATCCAATCCAATACACTTTCAGATATAGTACTAAGCGTACTAGTGTTATATCCCAATTAGTAGAGTAGTGATTATTACAACCTTAATAGAATAAGAATAAAACCTTTTATTCTACGATCGTTGATAATTAATTTTTAAATCAACATAAAAATAATCTTTTAGTACTGATGTAGCGCAAAATCGATAAAAATAATAATTAACGAACATGATAGCAAATTTTCGTTGATTCCAAAGGAATAACAATAAACGATCATCTTCTAGTTTTTGTTGATTTTTTTTGTTGATTCTTAAGAATACCAAAATCTAGGCGTAAAAACTCTTTGATTTGTAGGAATTATTAAGTAAATATAGTATTTTATAATTTTAGATATTTGGTATGTATTGTTTTTAATTATTAAATAATTTTAGAATGATTGAAATTTTAAAATAATAAATAAGCAAACATTTTTTGCGCCTAAACACGCTTTACGATTTTTGGAACACCGATTTATATAATGCTAATAATTTATCATTTTAATACATTAATATGATATGGAGCATCTATAACTAGTATATGAGATTTTACAAATCTTTTATAGGTCAACAAATGCATCTTATAATTAAATTATCTTTTCATATTGTAAGTGTGAGGATGTAGATAGCACTATATAATGCATTATCATCTACTAATTTCCTCCCCTAGTGTTGACTAAACAGTTTAATCAAATTTACAATCAACAAATCATGTTATAAAATATCACCTGTTATAGCTTAAGATATTTTATAAGGATTCAAACTAAACTTGTATTCTCAGTATTCTTTATATCAGTACACTTCGGTGGATCAATTATACACATATTGTATTTTCGAAAATCATTAGATGGAAAATATTAGGCTATGACCAAAGCCAATTATACTATGGAGAACTTTGATGTTGGCATGATGCGTAATAACATTTTCTAAATTGAAATGAGAAGTACTTTATTCCCAATAGTAATGGTTAATAAATTAATTGAAGGTACTTAACAATCAATTGTTTTAAACCATTTATCATAATCTCAGTCCATATTTATCAAAAGTTTAGAATGTAGACTCACTAGCATTGATATGATACACTTTCTTGATGATGTAATCCGAAATTTATGCTCATAATTTAAAATTTGAATAGTAACTTCGCAAACTTTAGGTTGCGAACTCTATACAATTTTCTAGTAAATGTATGTATTAGATGCATCATATCAGGATAGTTAATAAGGAGGATGATGATGTCCCTTTTATCACCTTAATTAATTTTCGAGATTGTAGGGATCAATTTTAACTAGTGATTATAGGGATTTAATCCATACTTCGGAAGCACAACGTAATAATTAATTTTCTTCGAGAATTGAATTTTATAAAGTATGCTCTTCAGGAACAATAACACAATATTTTTATTGAGTATGATAACTTAAAAGTTATGCCCTCCATGAGCAAGTAATATTCTACTAGAATATTAGTAAAATATAAATGTCAGTTTTTTCGAGAATAACACAATATTCTTCTAGAATTTTGATACATTTAAATTAATGTGTATTCAGGAACACGATAAGATATTCTTCAATAATACTAATATGTAATATTTTATGCTTTTCAAAAGCAATATCACTATATTCTTCTGAAATATTTGCATAACACGAGTTGTGATTATTCGAGAACATCAACAACATATTCGTTTGGAATAAATATATTTTTTATTTATGCAGAAGCATAAACATCATTGAATATTTGTACTCTATTCAACAAAATTAATAATATTATATATTTTTCGAGAATATTAAAGATAGTAAAGTTGTGTCGTAATAATACCATAATATCAAAATACAAACATATGTTTCTTCAGGAGAACTAGTTAAATCAAAAGATTTAATCGATCTAAAACTTCACAATTATGATATATAATAGAATGAACACTTTTACAAAAAGTTACTTGAATTTGAAAGGTTTAGAACACATTGAATAGTTGACAAATCTTATACAATTCAAAGAAGTAATTAAAAAAAAAAAAATTATCGTACTTTAAAAATTATCTACTGTTCACATTGCTATTTCTCCCAAATGAAAAATTGAATTTTGATGTTAATCGGTGGATTTGATGAACAATTAGTTTTGAACATTCTATCCAAATTTTATGACAAACAGATCACGAAATGATGAGGTAATAACATTTTGATGACAGCTACATAGGTTGTCCAAATTTTACAAATTTTTGCACTGTCAATCTAGAATTTTCTCTCTATTCTGAGTGAGCTCCATCATGTTGATAACATATTATAAACCTAAAAGAACAAGAGATAAAATAAAGAGTCAAAATTCAAGTGTATAATTTTAAAATTCAAAAGGATAGTTACAATATGAGTAAAATATAGTCTCTGGAGATGGATATGACTTTTAAAGTAACAATGAGTTTTGAACGTTTTATCCAGATTTCATATGAGATAATAACATTTTGATCACAATTACACAGCTTGTCCAAATCCTATGAATTTTTGCACTGTTGATGTTGAATTTTCTCTCCATTTTGGGTAAGCTTCGTAATACCGATAACATATGAAAACAAAAAGAGCAGGAGAGAAAATAGAGAGCCGAAATTTAAATGTATAGTTTTATAATAACAACGAACTCATATTCATATGATTCAAAATGAGAGTTACAATATGAAGAAAATATACTTTTATAGAGCTCTTATAGAGTAGATAGGAAATATTTTGACAAGACTGAGTAGGCATAAACAATTATCTCATAATTTTACAATGGGGGCCATTATTTATATCAATCATTATTATATATTTATCACACTCTGTATCTATCTTTATCAAAATTAAAAATTTTAAAAAATATATTATTTTCATCCACATCACATTCAAATATTGTTCTTATTAAATTCATTCATTAAAATATTATGCATGTCTTTGGGCTTCATTTTAATGAGGTTTTAGGAAAAATGTATTTTAGAATAGTGAGTTTTTGGAGAATGTGTTTAAAAAATTTTTGAATTTACGTATAAAATTATTTTATTAAAAAATGTGTAGTTGAAAAGAAAGAAAAAATGCATTAAAATTTTAATGGAGCTCAAACAAGGACTGTACATTCACACCATTTTTATGTATCTATCACATCATAGTTCATTTATAATCCTTTCATATTTTAAATCATTGCCATCAATATATACTATCAAATTTCTATACTTGTTTCCATAATTCCAGCAGATTATCCACTATTGTTTTGAATTCAAGAGGAAATTAAAAAGAAGAAGAAGAAGAAGAAGAAGAAGAAGAAGAAGAAGAAGATAATTTTAGTTAAAAAACTAAAATTATTGTTTTGATAATCATAGGAGAAACAATAACCATCAATATTTTCAGTTCAATAAAAAAAATAAAAAGATCCCAACAGAAAATTTAAATATTTCGAAATGAAATTTATTACTGATACTATTAGAATTCAAAAAGCACATTGTCGAATAATCCAAACATTAACCAAGGATCATTCATTTACTAAATTCATCACACACACAATAAAAAGTAATTCTTACTGTTCAAATGCTTCTTCATATATTACTATGTCTTTAATTTATTTATCGTTTCCATCATGATTACATATGGTAACAATATTCATTTTACTTGAAATTTGAGAAACAAATTAAAGATTGAAGTTAGCTAAAGCAGTTAGTCCCTGTTTTGTCCCAATTTATTACAACACTGGTCAATCAAATTAGTTGCTCCACTGATTTCAAGTAAAAAGGGGAGGTTAAATCACAGCCCTTGGATCTCCAACAGAGAATCACAACCACTAAAGAGGGATACAAAGTTTTTGTCTAATGTTAGAGGATTCGTTTTTGTGATCGATCAACCTTCACGCTGCCTTCAAGCTTCCCCCCACCGAAGACAGTCTCTTCTCTCTTTCTCTACTCCAATTTGTTTGGTGAAAGTCATTGATTTTGTTGATTCATTTTGGAAAATACATGGAATAGGGCTTGGGTTGTCATTGTACTGTGTGATTGAGGCATTTTACTGTGTATAAATAGGATATTAGAGGCTCGATTGTTAGATTGTAGTTGAGATTTTGATCTTGTTGATGAATCAATTGATTGAGGCTATTGAGCAGTGTTCTTGGTGGATCTTGATCGGGAGACGTAGCCAATTTATTCGTGAACTGCGAACCCCAATGAGCATGATGAAATCAACCATAAAAGTGTAGCTTAAAAATCCATAATTGTCCAAAAATATTCTCATGATCCTCTAAAAGATCGGGAAAATAATCAGTGTAATAGAAAACAGACAAAGGTCCAAAAGCTGGAGCAACTTTCAGACAATAGTTAACCAGGTATCCAAGAAAACATGACAAGTCTACAATGTCTTATTAAACTCCACAACCATCAACTGCACAAACTGGTAGGTGAAGTATAAAAAATGAAACAAATTTAGTCCCTGAAACTGATGCAAAAGTCCCTGTCAGATGATTTCTTTGAAGGTTTCTTGAAATAAAGGCAGATTGGATTTCAAATCGTAAAAAGACACAGTATTACTATATAAATTATCGAAATAAATAAAATATTACAGTTATGGTGATTAAAAGTCGACATTTAAATCGATAACTCGGGTTTCCTGAATTACATTTTTAGTTGACAAATGAGCTATAGTGTAGTTGTTGCAATCCAGAAGTAATTCCAATTTCCAAGTCAGTTCCTTACATTGACAAACAGAAAATGCTTCTTCTACAAGTCAATCCTCATCTTTAACAATCACCTACAACATTAAAAAGAAAGAAAGAAAAATTCCTTTAGTTGTCATGCCTAAACTAGTAAAAATATCCGTAAGCACAAAGCATTGACGGTTTAAGTTGTTCATAACAAAATGGAGCCGAAATTTCAGATTTTATTCTACACAACCTACGATTTCAATTAGATTTCAGTTTTCTCCTGAAGCTGACATCCAATCAGATGAATACTGACACGAGGAGACGCACAAGTCTATCTAACAACAATAAACAAGAGGCAACAGATAAATTCATTGATCCTTCATAACTACCACAAACCATGGTATATTTAGTATACTCCTTCCTCAACTGATGTGTTCTACCGACACCATGTTACTCTTAGGAAAATGAGCCTCATTATTTCTACACAAACATGTCCTAACCATCTAAACTATCCTTATTCTATCCCCAATCTGCATCACCTCCACTGGTTTTGTATATTCTCTTTCAACCAGAATAGGATAAGATATTATCCCGTGAAAGGTATGTTAGTGTCATGCCATATGATTGATGCATTTTATTAATGGAAGATCTATTATTTAATTAAATTACTATTCTGATAAATTAAAATTAATAGAATCCGAAAATTCAAATGTTGGTAACTTATTAATCACAAGAAGTAGTAATTGAGATAAACAAATTATATATGACTGAATTTTAAGTATCCGTGATCGTAAATAATAACAAGATACATATATTGTTATTATGGATTGACTAGCATGTGTGACATTTCTCTCTTATAAAATGAGTGGCTGATCTTACAAGTTAAAATATAGTGATATTTAAATGCACGCGTGGATGTTTTGTTAAGAGAACAAAACATTGGAGACCTATTGGAAAGATTCCACATGGACAATCGGTGGTTACTAACGTTTGATAGTGGAATTGATTATTTGACTTGAGGTCATCATAGTACCTAATAAGAGGATATTCATACTTTGGTGATATCGGATATTGTTCTATTAAGAATCGTTAATACGACATCGTACTGGTATATCAAAAATCATAATAAGGTTGTAAATAATCAATAGAGGATTCATCACTCTTAAATAGTAAGAGATCATGATTTACATTTCATTCGGTTAAGTTTATATTGAAAATATTGGCCAAGTTAAGTATGTAAGTCAAAAATAGTTTCGACTACTGTTAAATTAAGAATGGGATGAAAGATATGATCGATAATAGAAATTTGACACACTTTTTATGTCTCATAATCGATCGGATCATATTGTCAAATGGATTATAGTTTTGCGATAAACGAACAAGTTCGATTTTGTCACACCACTAACATTTTTCATCACGTATATTGTCCCAAAACATTGTCGACGTCAATCTGAGTTGACAAATGTAAATTAATTAATTTAAGTGAATTAATAATCACATGTATTGACTAGATCAAAATAATAATTCACGTCATTCGACATCATGATCGAGAATCTAATGAGTCACACAAAAAAGGGAGAACTAGAAAAATGATATTGTGAATTAATAAATTGGTAAATGTTGGACATTTGTAGAATTATTAATTAATTGGATTGTTTATTAATGAGGGTTAAGTTTAATTAATTAGATTAATTAACTGTTAGGTCAATCGATGTTTAATGGATGGGTCAAGCCCACTTAAACTTCTATTAGTAAGCAGTTATGATTGGAGAAATCATAACACACATTTATAATCTTACTAGCACAAGAAAGAGAATCCCTAATCTCTCGTTCTTGTTTTCCTATATGGATCATTGTTAGAGGCTGATTGAATAGCTGTCGTATGCTGAAATCATGATTGTTCGCGTTTCGAGATTTCCAAAGAAGTTTGTAGAATTTATTAAATGTATAATTCTAATCACATTTTCTATCTAAACACAAAGAAGAACTTTGATGAGAATTAAAACTGTTTTAAATTCTGTTATGCACGTATAAATAAGCCCTTGTTTGAGCTCCATTGATCTTAAACTACATTTCTCTATCTTATTTTCAACTATACATTTTCCAATAAAATAATATTACATGTTAACTTAAAAGTCTTCATTATTTTTTAATCACGCATTCATAAAAAAAATAAAAAATAAAAAAAAATCAACTATTCCAGATCTCATTGTTTTAACCAAAAAAAATTAGGCTCAAACAAGGGCTAAATTCCCAATAAGATGATCCTGGATTTGTGCATAAGCCAAGACGAGGAAAGAAAATGAACTTGTGCAAATCACTCTAAAGAGATCAATTACCCAATGTCATTTTCTTTAACCAACAACAAGCAGTTTAGAACATTTTACAGTTTTTTGAACTTATAAAAGATACATTATAGATTACTATCCATCAATAGCAATTTAAACAAAGCCTGAAAATGATAAAAAAGAAAACGAGAAAAATCAACCCCCATCATTTAGTGAATAGTTCAATCTTATTGGTTAATGATTTCAATTTAGACAATCTGGAGACATTTCCTGGGATAAGAAAAAACTCAGGTGATGGTTTCTGTATTTGTTATTCCGCGCTAATCAGCTATCAATCTTGACACAACCACGACAAAAACGAGCTTTGTTACCAAATAAATTTAGGTTCGACTAAATGAATCCTTCTGCACCACTATGCTCAATTCATTGCAGGATCCAAAACCCATATTTCAAGTAACATATTACCCATACGGAATCAGCAGACAACATATATTTTTGACATCCAGATTTGCATATCAAATCCTAAACAATATCGAAGCAACATGAGTTAATGAACAAATAAATGAAAAACTAGTAATAAAAACAAGAATTACCAATTTACAAGAGCTGGAACCCAGATGCAGACACCGGGATTCGACAAGTCCTCGAAACCATTGATGCCTAGCCTCAATCGGAAGCCGCAATTAATGAATCTCCATCCAATGGAACCCTACATTCTATGTAGTAGGATCCACCAAGAAAAAAGAATTGAACAGAAAAATATTCAAATGATGTGATTTATATCCAAATATACTTTTGTTTTGGTTTAGTAACCAACTTCTTCCTTTAAAATTTGCCTTCTCCTAATCAACAAGAATGCCACAACACACAATTGCAAGATCCCGGCTATTCCTGCGAACATTAACCCGATTTTCTTCCCCGTGTTTAGCTTATCTTTCTTCGGTGGGGGGCTCAAATGTGGACGTGACTCGTTTGGAGGTGGGAAGAGGCGTTTTCTTGGAGATGGCGAGGGAGAACTGAGAGGTAATGGCGGGGGAGGTGGTGGTGATTGAGGTGGAGGTGGAGGTGGACCAATCTTCTTCACACGAGGCCTCCGCCGAGGTCATAAGCGCCGGAATTAAGAGATTAGAGGAGGCCATTCACAGAATCGTCGTACGCCGTTCTGCGCCCGATTGGCTTCCCTTTTTACCCGGTTATTCTTATTGGGTTCCTCCGCCCAACAGCAATGGAATCATACGCCACCCGCAAGGTTTTATTGAGGTGGTTGAGAATTTGGCCACGGAGGGCGTGCCGAATAGGGTAAAGCATTCAGATTACTTGACGGAGGATGAAACGATGTCGTTTAGTTCTGCGCGTGGGTGGCCTTCTTCGACTTATTTTATTGAAGGTAATACAGATATTTATTGTTTAAATGAAATTGGTTGAGTTGATTATTGACCTCTTAATTGAAGGTATATAATGATTGATTATAAATTCGAAGTGAAATTAGGTAATTTAGTAAATAAGTAATTTTGATTTCTCTGTATTTTAGACCTAAAATGCTGGATAAATAGTGAATCTGGGAATTTCATTTTAAAAAATTTGTTGTTTGTAGTGAAATTGGTGCATTGAAGGTTAATTTTCTAAGGATTTTTTGATTACTTTTTCATTGTGAGTGGGCAATTTGAAAACATGGGATAAAGAACGACTATTTTTGATAATTATGGGAATGCTTTAGCATTTTCGAAGGAAAAATAACATAACTGGGTGTAAAAGTTTTCCGTATTGGTTGTTGAGGGAAATTAACTTGTTTCTTATGTCTTCAATTTTGAAGAAAATGCGATATTACATACGATCTGTTGTCGTTTTTCTTGTTTGAACTGTTAAATATGACGCTATATGCAAAATATGCACTCATAATCCAAACTAAGGATGATGATCACGGTAAATATCAATGAGATGGCATTAATGTAAGTTCAGTGGTGAAGATGGGTAATTATGTTGACATATACAATAGTTGCTTCCTGTTACGTCTTCCAGGAATTTGAGTGAAGTAACGAAAATGTGGTATCCCATCTAATAATTTGGTCTATACAATTCATCGTTGAATTGTGAAAAGGTTAATATTATATTAATCAAGCCATTGATAGCATCACTAATTACATCGTGAATGGTAACTGAAAAAGGAAACTGAATCCGGGTCATATGTAATTGGCACTTGATCCCACCACACACTCGTGACATAACAGGATCACAACATGAGTGTGGGATATATAAATCAGAACCTATGAGAATTGAATTGCTCATGCCAATAAGTCCATCTGGAAAGTAGGTTTATGGTGATGATGATATGAAGGAGAAGCTTAGTACGATATATATTCTTTCTATTCCTTTGACGTTCATTTTCATATTCTTCGGGGGCATTCTTGAAAACGTTATGGTTTTTGATTCTCAAGGTAGTGTCCCTTCTGAAAATTTCTTCCCTAAATTTGAATCGTGCTGATTCCTCCCCAAATGGTAATAGTTAGAGATATTGCTTTTCATTTAAAGAAACTAATGCATCTCCTTCCGACCTTCTAGTACCAGGCAAGTGTTAGCCTCTATACCACTTAGAGGAGTATGTTTTTAAGAAGCATTCGCTACCACTAGTATGTGTCACTTTTTCTAATCAAAAGACAGGAGAGAGCACCCCTTCTGAATTATGGGCTTATTTTTCCTAACATTTAAAAAGGCCTGATGAAGCATTGAAGCGAGGTGCTTTTCTCGAGGCGTTTTGACGTGTAAGCCCCATGGTAGAACAATGTATGAATTCAAAAGAATATAAAAATACGAAACTATGCTCATTATATACCATAGACTTTTCAAGACACTCAATAATAAACTAATTAGCAAAATTAAAAGTCTAACTTGCAATCAAACATATTACTTCTAAAAAATAATAAGTTCCCAAATTAGTAGTCACATAATAAAATTATAATCTATTACTAAAATTGGAGACAATCCAAAATTTCTTATATTATGACTACTAATGTTCTTTAAGAGAATCATTAACAGTGTTTTCATCGGCCTCAGTATAAATTTCTTTCATTTTTTATTATCATCCTCCAATTGCAATGATATATTCTCCTTTCCATTTTCCTTCATATAGGTATATATAATAAAATAAAAGACCCTGTACAAAGAAAATAACTTACGAAGCTAAGACCAATAATTAACCGTTTGAAAGATTCAAGGCAAACATGCAATGACCAAACATCTTGCTTGGCTTGAAGCTCAAGCTTGAGGCGTAAGCCTCACCAGTGGCATTTAAGGTGTGAGTTTTGAGGCATTTAGTGGTAGCTTCATGTGAGGCGGGATTCAAGGCGTACCTCAAATAGTTTTTTAAACCATGATTTTGTTGAGTTCCTTCGACATATTAACTCAAGCACCCTGTGTATCTACTTGTTCACTTGTGTGTTAGTTTGAGATATGTTGAGTTCACAATCAGTGATTATATGCTTCCACCATATTGGTTTTGATATAACTTTTTTCCTACTTTCGGTTTTGGAATCCCTCCAAATTCGCAGGTATTTGCTAACTGTAATGGAGTGGTTTATGTAATTTGGGGGCAATTAATAGGTTTATAAAATCAAATTTACATGATTCCTGCTTCAGAAAGTTTACTTATATATGTTTTCTAGGAGTTCAAAAAGAATTTTGGCATGTTACATGCAAGTTGAAAAAACCACCTCGAAACTATTGAATATTTTGTACTTTTTATCTTTTAGCAGCGTAGAACCTACTATAAAAAAATGTTTAGAAACTATAGTTTTAAAAGTTAGCTTACCCTTCTGCTCATTTCGCATTATACTTGTAGTCTTTATAATTTTCTAAATACTTATAATATGCACTTTAAATATATAAATCCATAATTTATTTTGAATATATAAAATGTGATTACTAAATTGAACAAGTGGTGGATACAGAAAAATAATTGTGACAAAACCAAGTCACAATTTTGTGAAAGGGAGCTGCTATTTGCATCCACTGTTTATATATATATATATATATGAAGTTTTAAAAAGATAACTATATTATGTTTTTAATTTTAAGTGAATTTACTTACATATACATATATAAAATTAAATTAAAAAATATCGTCTAAATTCATTCACTAATATTTATTTTCTTTAAATTCTTTTGGACCTTTTTATATTTTTTAAGAATTTTTGTTTAATTAAAATCCTAATAATCATAAAATATTCTCTTCAACCAAAATCAAAACAACAATGGAAGAGATGTTATTAGAGAAAATACATACCATTTATATTACATATGTTTAGTGATACGTCGGAATGAATTGTTGAAAATGAAAAACTCTAGCTTAGCCTGGTTGTGATCATTTACAACTCTAAATAAATTGGTCTAGACAACATTTTTCATCCAATATCTTGAATTACCTTAGCACAATCAGAACATCGAGATGGATTTAGAAGTCAGAAACCATTTCAGATATTTCCTCGTTCACTTTAATCGATGGTGCTTCCGAACATGGCACTCAATTGGAGTTCCATTTGCTCTTGTTTAATGTGAGAAAAGTGAAAAATACTATTTTACCCTTTTTAATTTTTAATTTGGTCAAAATTGATCAAATTTTGACTTTTTTGCTCAAATAACGGCCAAATGTATGGTTTCCATTCAGTTGGACTCTAGATGCATATTTATGAAAAGTTAGGGACTTGTGCTGACACAAATTGAAGGTTAGGGTAAAGTCTGCACAAATAAAAAAGGCTAGGGATCACTGTTACAATTTTCCCTTTATTTTATAATATTTGGTCTATATTGAATTGTAAGAAGGTTGATGTTATATGTAATGGAGATGAATATAATGATTTTTTGAAATTTTAAATTATATTAGGGATGTATTTAAAGTAGGATGAATATATAAAACTTGTGAATCTATAGTGTTTAAATGGATGAATTTAATAAGGACAATATTGGAATGTGACGTGGATGAAAATAATAATTTTCTAAATTTTAATATTTTAATAGAGATCGATATAGAGTGGGATGAATATATAACAATCCTGGATGTAAATAGCAGTTCCCTTTGTGGATTTTAGGAATTCAGGTTTTCAAATATTTAGAATTACTGTATCCGGTGGTAATCATACATATGAAGTTAATGTATCTATTCGTTTATTGCAGGCGCTTCACCCATTCATCCAATTCCAGTGATGAAAGTGGAGGTAAAAAATCACGGGAATGTGAACAATGTGGGAAGCGCACCTACCTCTGAGGAGGAAGGATGAACAACATCTCTTTATAAACACTGGTCACTGGGGTAAGTGAGTGTATTACTTCCGGATTTTTTTGCGCGAGCTAGAACACTAGAACAAGGAAATATCTCGTGGCACCGTGACTAAAAATACTGATATGGTCATTCACAACTATGTCCTGTTTCTGTAAAAGATCTTTATATTTGTCGCACAAGATTTGTTCATCATGGGAATGAAGCTGTATTTTCTATCTGCTGCAAGTCTACGAGCCCGTATAATTAATCAAAAATTTTCTTTTTGTTGGGATTTTTGCAGGGTCGCACCATTGTAGATATCTAAAGAACGGACAGACAAGGTAAAAGACACAGGTTTTTAAGAAAAGGCGGCGAGAAAATCAATTGTTTGTACAGTGGGATCCTAGTAATGTTAAATTGGTTTGGTTCTGACAAGGATTCGACATCAATTATAACTTGGAGAAGAAAATCTGTAATCTTACTGCTATGTTGCTACAGTCTACAAATGTAATCTCTTTAAATTTATAATGTTAAATAAGCTGAACGGTTAACTGGAGTGATTCTTTTCTTAGTTGTTGTGGATGTTGCGTTGGTTCTATTATTTTGTGCCTTACAGAATATTTAGAATGCGTATATTATTATTAATTGTTCTTTATTTTATTTATTTATTTTATCTTGTCAAATAACACATATAGTTTTTGCGAGTAAATGATAGCATAAAAGACAATATTACGAGTCTCTCTATTCTCATCTCTTAAAAACGAGCGTATACCTCTCGTGATAGCGCTACAATATCAGTCAAAATAGAAACGTTCAGAATAATATTATCCCCACCTTTTTTTTGGCGCAAAAATCACACTCGACAATTTCGACTATTTGCCATCTCGTGAACCAATACAAATATGCAATTCCACCATTGTTTGTCTTTTGAACTGTTGAACACTAATTTGCTTTCGTGGCTAGATATTATTGGGCAGGACAGATATTGACACGTCCAAAATGGAAAACAAAGAAAAATACATATTAAATTAAGCAAATAAATAAAGTCCATTGCATCTGCAGAGCCCGAGACGAAGAATCACGTATGGCGGAATTGCCCGAAATCCTGGCCTCGAGCTCCACTTCTTCTGGTCATAATAAATCTTCTGAAGAAGTAGAGACTCTCAATAAGCAAACGCAGGTTGGTGTCCCCTTTTCCTTCATTTTTTCTCTCAATAAGAATCGAAATGCTATTTAAATCTAGTGCTTTTTATGTATTTCTACAGTTATAAAAGAGTGTGCATCAGATGGATGTATCGTGTTGCCTTTGAAATAGATTTTTTTATCTTGTTGGATCGGAGTAAATGTTTACATAAAAGTCACATGTAATAGTTTAGGTTTTAATTTTGATAGTTGAGATTTCAATTTTTTTTTTGTTTGGTTTGGTGTGTGGGTTTGTGATGTCTTCAAACTATTATATAACTATGAAGAAAATTTTAATTGGGTTGTGCATGCGGGAAGTTTTTAGCGTGCTTGGTATTTGATGTTAATTTCTCAATAAAAATGCATTCTGGTGTTCTAGGCATTATACGATGGATTGTTTTATTCATATGTCTTTGTTATTTGTGAAATTTAAGAAAATAGGGTTTTGTTGGATTTTTGAACTGATTGAATTTTGATAGTCTTCTAGCAATCTTTCCATGACTAAGGGCTAGACGAAATTGATTTGCTTCAATTATGCTCTAAGATGAACATTGTTAATATGTAACATTGTTTAGTACTATTGAAATATATTGTTCTATTATTGCTTTGTTCTGTTGAACATTTCCTTCTGTAGAATAGAGTGGAGGAACTAGTGTTGTGCGGGTTGGTAGAATTCCATCTTCTGTTTATAATAAATAAAAGTGCATCTGAATTGATCTCATCTTTTTAAGAATTTTAATTTTTCTTTGTTGATCATTGTGGGGCATACTTATATCATGAGGAAAAGGATGTGAAAGTTTTCTGCACTGGGAGGATTGCTGGTGTCGGTCTTTCCAAATTCAGATTTTGTGCAACTTGAAGTTGTTTTTTGAAGGGGAAGTGCCAAATTATGTATATTCATTAATTTCTCTATGGATGACATTAAAGATCAGCTGTTAATAGAAATTCCTTTCATGCATTGCCTTGTTTCGAAGGCACGTGCGGAAAGACTTTTTATAACTTTATCATATCACAGAAGTGAGTTCTTGGAAGATTTGCTCTGGTTTTTGTAGTTGTTAAACTATATAGCATGAAGAAAATACCTATTATAGTGGAATCCTTCTTGTACATGAAAGAAGATGCTTGTAAAGGATTTTTTAAAAATCCCACGGTCTATTTTATGCAGTCTCAAATCTTGAATTTCTCCACGTGAATGGTGTCTTTATTTCAATTAGAAGGATTGGACACTTGTAGTTGATAACTTGGTATCATCCATACAACTTTTAATAGATTTGGCCCAGTTTTTGATCCAGCCAAATATGGGGTTAGCGGGGCCATTGGTTCAAGAGGTCGGAAGTCTAAAAAACATCTATCTAAATAAAAACATCATGAATATGCAATGTTTATAATTCTCAATTGGTTGATGAGGCGTTTTACCTCTTTGAGGTGAGGCGTGGCCATAAGCCTCAAGACAAAACTACTCAATAATTCCGAAGATTATAAAAATTAAAATATGTTCCAAATGAACCAAGAACCATTTGAAAATCAATAATTAAATAAATTAACAAAACTAAAAGTCTAACTTGCAACCAATATAAAACAGATTACTAAATTAGTAAATAATAAATTAATTATTAGGTATCTATATAACATTGAAGGAAATATGGCTCGGTCAAAACAAGGCTGCTCATTAGCTTCAAGGTCTCATCTTTGAATCTTGTGCACAGCAATCTAGATTCCTAATGAGGCTTTCCAGAAAAAAAAACTCTGGTTTATTTAAAAACCGGTGTTGGACTCTTTTTGGATGGGTATCGAATTAAACCACACGAATTGCCTTCCTAGATATGTCGCTGGTGACTGGTTTTCACAGCGAACCAGCCAGCCCCATTTGGCTTTAATAATGGATACAACACGTTTAGAAAAATGATCTAAAAATAGATTTCGGAATTTATTTAGGCTTATTTTGAATATGAGAATGGTAAATAAGGATAAACATTCACAATCATGTAAGTTTAATGTCTTTTCCGTGTTTATAAGTGCTATTATTGATACTTGTAGAAATCACCTATTGTGGGAACTGGCAAGTGGTCCGTGAATGCATATAAATTCTTGTAGTATGTCAATGGACCAGTTTCCTGATTTCAATTGTTTTGAGCTAATTCCTTGCATTTGTTTCTACAGGTACCAGCATTACGTGGCTTACAATCAGCAAATGGTGACGTTCAGATGTTCCCATTCATGTACCCTGGACTTGTTCCTCAGTTATTTTCTCAGCAGGACCAGGAACAGATGAATCGTGGACCTGGCCTTTATGCTGTTCCTGTTCTACCATTCGCACAGCCTATTTCTGGATTTCCATCCAATACACTTATTCCATTTACCTACAATGTACCTGTGTAAGTATTGCTGCCACCATTTTTTATCTGTTATTTTAGATAGTTATGAAATTAACTCCTATAATTCATTGGGAAGTATTAGGAGGAAAAGGAATCCTTGCTAGTACATATTATCCCACTTTTGTACTGAAGGTTAATAGTTGCAATTTTACTGTAATCCTTATCTTGTGTATCACTTTCGTGGATTACGTTATATGATTTAAAGTTCATAATTTGTAACCAAATAAGCATTGATCATAATGCATGATTGAGATGGGCAACACAACTTTTTTCCTCTATTATAATAGTTATATTTTCACGTGGTCTGTACACTGACCTTTAGGGCCTGCTTGGGAGTTTCGGCATATCGGTTTATATTTTATAATTGAATTTTTGTCTTATTACTAGTATTTTTATTTTATAAACAAATTTTTTTTTTTACATGAAAGTATTTCTTACTTATAAGTAATTTTTAAGTATAACGTAATTTTTCTTATCTTCTAAGTAATATTTTACTTATTAAGTATTTTTTAATTATAATATAATTTTTTTGTTAAAAACAAGTTTTTAGTTAATATATTTTTATTTACAAGTTAGTTTTGAAAAAAATATGTTGGTTGGAAATAACTGTTTTATAAAGGGTAAAATTAGAAAAAAAATATGAAAAACGGCCAAAACCTTCCGATTTGGTGGGTTGAGAGAACCGGTCAAAATTGCAGTACATCGGTTTTGGGTGGTTTTTAAACCATCGAAAACCGGTGCTCAAAAATATGGGCAATCACTGATTTTTCTAACACCTCATAAAAGGTGCCACCAAAAATTGGTCAAAACCGGTGATAGAAAAAAACTCTCAAGCAGGTCCTTATTCTCATGGACTTAATTCTCACATTTCGTGGATCTCCTTTAAGCATGTCAGAAGATATCATATTGTTTCTTGTTTAATGCTTGGCTTCATCCATTAGCTTTCCACTGCTTAACTAACATGAATACTTAAGTGTGAACAGAGCTTAAAAAATTTTCACATCTAATTTGGACTCTGGGTGCACATGTTATAATCAGTGAACGCAGTTCTCCAGAGACTGGAGCAGTGGGTGATGTGCAAGGACAAGCAGGTGAGCAACCACACCAGCAACAACAACAGCCTGGACCCCAGAGAGAAGTTATGGTGCGAAGATTTCAAATTGTATTTCATCTTGATGTAGCGCTTATCGTAAAGCTGGTGGCAGTGATTTTCTTGTTTAGCCAAGATGGATCAAGACAAAGACTTACTCTCCTTGTGTTTTTTGCTTTACTTATCTATTTGTAAGTACTCAATCATAATTTCTTAATATTCTATTATCCCACCCACCGTTACCAAGTGCCCAGTATAAGTTCTTTGAATATGCTGTATCTGTATTTTAACATCACATGGATTAAGTTTTTGTTGTTGGGTAATGCAGATATCAGACTGGAGTTCTTGCACCATTAGTACGATGGCTTTCACAAGGAATGCATAGGGCAGCTGCACCTCGCCAACCACTCAATCCAGCGGCAAGGCCATTTGTTCCTGCTGCTCAAAGGGAAGCAAATGAAAATGCTGCTGCTGCAGGTACATTCATCACTGTTACATCTGTCACTGATATGATAACTGAATTAAACTTTGCTGATTGTTAAAAGACCTTGATGATGCATAAGATTCATAAAAGTGACTAAGAAGTACATGTGGAACCCTTCTACTTTACTTGGTTTGTTTGATTAATCAATTCTCATTGGATCAACACTTTTTTTCTCTTGTTGGTCATCCTTTCCAATTAGAAATGGAAGATTAAATTGGAATGGAACTTCCATTGTCCACTAGAGGTTATTCTCTATCTTGATCTCGTTCTGGAATGTTCCCATTGGTAGGTAACTGGAATTGGACATTCAACGGCTTAAAACAAATAACAGAATGCCTTTTACTTGCATAACATGTACCTTTTTTTACCTCTCTCCTGCTCTATTTTTCTCTAAACATTTCCAAACTTCATTTTGGTATCTTTCAAAATCTTTCTATGAGTCGAACAGTAATAGTTTTCTAACAGTAGTTGATCTTTGGTATGTCAGGGGGGCAACCTCAAGGTCAGAATGAGAATCCACAAGTCAACGATGCAACTAGAGCAGTTGAGAATGAGCATGAAGTGGAACCTGCAGAAGGTGATGTTGGGAACCGCCGTTGGTGGGGAATTGTGAAGGAGATCCAAATGATCGTTTTCGGGTTCATCACTTCACTTCTCCCGGGCTTTCACAACATAGATTAGACAGTAAAATGATATTAGGCTTGTTATCTTTGGGATCAACCCGGGCACTGAGAAAGACTCGTGCTTAGAGAAGTTCTTAAAAGTTCTCATGGATCTGGTTTTAACATACTTTATATCCCTTGCTATGACCCAAGGATAAATCAATTAACATGGATCTGGAACAGAATTCTTTATATGCAATTTGGTTTTTGATGCTTGTGTTAGTAATATGATGTTGCTATAAATTTGCTATTTGATAATGGGGAATTTATCAGTTTTGGGGATTAACTCTCAACATGTTTAATTGTTTATGATAGTTTTTGTTGACATGTGTTTTTATTTCTTTATCTTATTTATTTCAATTCGCCAACACATCCATCTTAAAGTCATCATTTTCACTAGAAATGATCCTTTTCACAGTCCAACGTTACCAAAAACGTACTACTAGCTGCTCGGTAGACTTGCCGTGCTTGGCCTTTCAACCTATCAGTATCATTGTTGAAGACACCAATCCACAATATATGCATGGCCCTTTTTAAAGGTTTAAACTTTCAAATAAAGTGGTTATTATCGTTTTAGGGCCAGACAAAGGACGTGAGTTCAATTTTTGCCTCCACCCTTCGTTTTTCAGAAAGTTTTGCTATTTGTACACCTCCTTTGATAGATAGGTTGTTTTTTTTTCCTTTAGTTTTTTTCATCTGTCAACCTATTCCCTCTTTCAATAATACGAGTTATTAAACATATATAAGCATAAAAGGCAATCTGATGCACACAGAAATTTATACAAAGTACATATATAGGATTTTTTGAGGATGAAGTGTGCACGTGCATGACGAGAGTGTGTTCACATATTTGAAAATTTCGAAACTTATAATTGTTTATAAGTCACGAGTTAAGTAAGAGTCGTGGATTATACATAATGAATTAAATTTAACTAATTTATAAGAAATTAAAGGCTTTGACAAAGAGGGGCTAAACACGAGACACAGTTGGAAAAAATAACCAGACCAGAAGCTTGGAAACAAAGTCACAAAATATCGGCATATACAAAGAAATTTGAAAAATATACATTTCTAGTGTTGTTATACTAACAAGTCAGCAGATTATCCTCTTCTGTCCAATTCAAGGTTCCAAGTAGATTGACTATCTCCTCAATCCTCGAATGAGAAAAATCACCTACTATAAACATACCAACTGATCCCTTAACTTCAATCAGACTATGGCCAGGTTCCTTCTTCAATCTGCTACCCTGCAGCAATTTTCTTGCCATAGCAACATTGTTCCACTTGCCATTTGAAGCATATAAGTTTGACAACAATACATAGGGTGAAGTGGTAACAGGCTGAAGTTTTAGAAGCCTTCTAGCCAATTGTTCCCCAGCTATAACATCTCCGTGCAGTCGGCATGCTGAAAGTAAACAGCCCAAAATAATTGGATCATCCCCAAATGGATATCTAGATATGTACTCTAAAGCTTCTTTCACTCTCCCAGCCCGTCCTAGTAAATCAACGAGGCAGCAGAAATGCTCAATATTAGGAGTGATCTCGTAAACTTCACTCATGGAATTAAAGAAATTTTGGCCCTCATTTGCAAGTCCTGAATGATTGCAAGCTATTAGAAGTCCGAGAAATGTAACAGAATCTGGCTTCAACCCTACCCCCATCATCTCCTCGTACAATTCCATTGCCTTTCCTGCTAGCCCGTGATATGCAAATCCAGCAATAATGCTATTCCACGAGACAAGATTATGGTACTCAATTTGGTCAAAAACTCTGTACGCATAGCCAAGGCAGCCACTTTTAGCATACATGTTCACAAGTGCATTACCAACACCCACATCCCACGCTGACCTGGTCCTAATTAAATGAGCATGAATCTCCCTTCCATGACACATGGAAGCCAGACCAGCAGCTGCAGAAAGCACACTAGCGTAAGTGAAATCATCAGCCTTCACATTCGTGTCCATCACCATCTCCCTAAAAACACTTAAAGCTTTAGACTCATCATCACAATGACAACAAGCACTAATAATAGTATTCCATGAAATAACATCTCTCTCCTTAATCAGCCTAAACACCATCTCTGCTTCTTCAATAAGATGAAATTTTGAGTACATGGCAATCAAAGTGTTTCCAGTAAAATCCGTATAATAAAGCCC
>CAIGRK010222791.1:0-11779 GCA_903798315.1 Fraxinus greggii
ATGGCCAAAAAACTCAAAGTTTGGCGTTGATTAAATTGTGACCGCACTGAACAATATACTTGGCTCCACCACTGCAACACAATGTGTTAACAAATTATACCATATATTTCACCATCATTGCAACCGCCAGCCTCACAACTTATAGTATTCATTGTTACACTATCACCAATAACCCCACAACTGTAACATCTATTGTTATATAATCATCGTTATCACCACCACCATATGTAACAAACATCGTTAAATCACCACTTCGTGCCTTTAACACCAACACTTGTAACATTAAATATTGCATCACTGCCTAGCATACTACCCACGCTTTTACAACTCATTTCCACCCTTAAAAAAATAACTAGACCATCGTCACCAAAATCATCACCACATGCCACCATTCATCATGCACCACTAAGAAACAAGATAAGTCACATCCCGTAGCCTACATTCACCGTCAGCTGCCACCATCAACACCAAATTAGTGCTGCCACCATCATCTTTTCACCATCCAATTAAAACCTCACACCCAACTACAAAAATAAATTTCAAAAATCTAAATAAAAAAAATCAAGATGATGCAAGGATTTTAAATCTAATTTCCCGGGATATAAATCTGGTTTCTAATCTAAAACAGGATGGATGACCGAGGGCAAAAGTGGTACAAGGAGGTTAAAGGAAAATCATGTTTCAAAAATACAACTTAGATGGGATCATTTAGTAATTATCCTTAGCTACTTAGTTGGATTGTATGGTCCAAGTGGCAACCTCCAATTGGCAACTTGCTTGACACCTGAATTGTGCTTCTTAAAATGGTTCTTGGGCAATCTAATCAGATCAACGGCTGTGATAATTCCATGGTCAAATATGACCTTTGGTTGGGCGAATGTTCATTCAGATCAAGAGTTTTTGGCTCGGGAGAGTTTGTTAAATAACCTAATTAAACGATGTATTTGAGTAAATAACATCCTTTAAATGTTTGTTGGTCAAATAGCCTTCAATTACAAAATACAATAAACAAATAATATCAAATGGCCAAAACGCACTCACCATGGAAAAGACCCAAACACTCCCTTCAATCCAGTCAAATTCCTCAATTTATCTCAAAGTCGCATCAACGTGCTCTCCTTGTGCTTACTACCCTAAAATCTTTTTATTCATTATATTTTTCACCTATCTTCTCCAATATTTTGAGCATTTGAACACGAATTTTTGTTTCTATATTATCTATATTGAAATCTTCAATATATTTGAAGAAAAAGAAAGGTATTTTTAGAAATCTCATGCATATTGGTACTTTTATTGTTGAATATAGTATTTTTAGAAATCATGGTCACATAGACACATTATGATCACAGATTCATATCATGATCATATAGATAAATTTCGGTCACATAAATTTTCTGTGTTGCATTTCATAAATTGGCGGGCGTCATTACAGTAAATTTAACGTCACGGGATCAATTTTGTTCACAAACCCACACATTACCGCTAAACAATGTATTCATAATATGTGATTGTGACCAATTTACACTTACGATATATATATCCTTCTAGTCAATTGCGATCCTAAATAATGCAATATAAACCCAGATGTGTAAAAGAAACACGTAGAATTTTATACAGAATATATTTCAGAGTGCAGAGATCCTTCAGCTGAAATGCACTGACTACTGAGTTCGATCCTCTGAATTCGGATTAGTTGTGACCTCCTTGTACAAATAATTTCCAATTGCAGCGAACAATGGTGTCGTTCTGATATTTTCGACCTTTTCCAGAGGTGATGATGAGATTTTTTTGAGGAATCTTTTTTTGAAATGGCAACTGGATCTTTGATTTCAGGAAGTATATTTAATCATACCTAATTATGTATATTCTATATGTAATATATAATATAATCTTGTAAATTTGAAATGATGTATACTAAAAACTTGAGTTATGTATTGTTCCCAAGATTTTATTAGTTAACAGGAAATTAATCAATTTAATTATTTTTTTAGGGCATTGGGCCTATTTTGCCCTTTTTTATAGCACACTCCAATTAAAATGGCCCATCCCAAAAGCCCCAAAATAAACCCAAGTGGCTAAATCTCATTCTCATTCTCAATCTCCATCTCTAATCTCTCCCCTCTCCACCGAATTTTGTAGACTGAACCAGATTACAATCGTCATCCTGTTCACCTCTCCAGGCCACAAACATCCAAGCTCCTTCCGAGCATATTAGGTGAATCGTTTTATATTTATTTTTTAACTTTTCTTTCTAATTCGATTTTTTGGCTGCAACTTCAATAAGTAATTAAGTATGAGCGATGAATCTTTACAGTTTTTTGCTGCCTCCAGATTTCGTCTTTGATGAATCTCTATTTTTTGTTCTATAAGTAATTAAGTATGAGTGCTGCACTTTGGATCTTTTTGAATACTTGAAAATTGAAAATTAGTTCAGGCTATAAAGTTTAACTTTGATATTTGAAACAAGATTTGTATCAAGAACAAATACAGTAGTTATAATTTTTTTTTCTGCCCCCAACATATTGTTCTGGGTCTGCAACAGTGTATAATCCCTTTTATCTGTTCTTCATGTTCCCCTTTATCATTTGGTAAATTATGTTGTATGTGAAATTTGATTTTGTATTCATTTATTGAACCCCTTATAGATTTTTGTATTACAGAGAGAATTCACGTTCAGCCATGTCGTATATGAGGGGAGATTTACTATCAAAAACTCGAAAACTAGTCAAAGGGTTAGCTAAATCCGAACCTGTTTGGCTTAAAGCCATGGAAAAGTATGTCTTTATTGTTGTTGCTAATTTTTTACTATGGTCTTGAAATCTGTGCAAAACTATTAAGTTTATTGTAGTTAATTTATTACATTTATAAAATTCAGAGTGCCACCGGCTACATTTCCTCGCGCCGAGAATAAGCTTAAGCCCATAAGCTTGCCAGAGGATGTTTACATCAGTAAATTCTTTCAGAAGCACCCAGATTCAAAGCACGAAGATATTATCAAGTAATTTCTTTAATCTATTTTGTGTGTCCTTTTTAGTGTCATCGACAAAATGATTTTAAGTTTGAATTGTGCTTTCCTTAATTTTTTTATTGTACTCGTTATATTAATGAACTAGAAAAGGAAAACGGTGCGTATTTAATTTCGAGTGTAAAGCTATTGTTAGAAGTGCTTTGACATTGTTGTTACTAAAGCTAAAGCTAAAATGCATTTTTGTTGTGATGATTCTCTAGCCATTTGAGATGACACATTAAGGTTTAAGTTACTTAAGAAACAAATCTCTGCTTGTTCTTGGTCTCGTTTAGTTTTGGCTTTTCCATGCTGAATAGGTTTTATTTGTTGAGCAAGCGTGTAGATGTTGGGATTAAGTTCAGAGTAATTCAACTAAGCTTGAATTCGATTCCCTTCATAGCTATTGAGTGTTTTATATGTTGTGAGAGTTCAACTATTGAGACCTTTTCACTAATTTAAAATTGAGTAGATTTATGGTTTAGACTATCAGGCCGTGAATAGTTTTTCATCACTTGTTTCCTAGCAGTGCTAATGAAATTTACTTTGAATGTGCTCAACAGTTTAATATTTTCTCTTGAGATTTGTAGGTGACCTATCAATTTTAATGTTTCAAATTTTCAGTTTTACCATTCCAAAGGTGTTAGTAAATACCAAATCTTTTCAATTTCTCTAGAAACACCTGAGTAACTAGATAAGTGGATGGCATTGATAATCACCACAAACAATTGGAAATTACTCATTTCAATTTCTTGCATGCCCACTACTTAACTATTATGTTTCAATGTAACCTGTCACGTAAACACAGAACTTGGTTTTATTAACGTAGCAAGCTGTAAATAGATGAGAATGCCAATCATCAGAAGAGTTTTGTATGCAGGCATATTTAGTAATCATGGCCCCAATATGCACTAAACCTCAGAATATGCAGCTTCATCTCACATTAAAGGTTGGTAAATTTTAAATAGATTCATTGAAGAATCCACACATTCACCTTTTGATATAGTATGGCAATCAATATTCATTGAAGCATATTACTTGATTAATTGGAGATAAAAAATACAAAAAGCAAGCACATGTTGTCTTGGAGATATATGAAGGGGTCGTTTAATAAAACAGAAATCTAAACACTGAAGTTTAAAGTTTTTGAACTTAATTAAGTTGCTGTATTCTGAAAACTGAAGATTTATTGTTAATTTTCTAAATTCAAGTGTTAAACTTGATTGAATGCTGAATATTTCTTCTTTATTTTTCACCTTGTTTAATTGTTTCTGCATTAGCTAAACCACCACATAATTATTGATAAATGATCTTTGTACATTTTTCAACCCTTGGAGAGGCGATTGAATGAGAGCCTTCTGGTGCTTTAGAGAGGGAGGGAGATATCGGAAGGATGTTGTTTTGGAATGAAGTTGTCTGCCTAGTCTCTTATTTATGCACTTATTCACTTGACCTATATAGCATTAAATTTTATTAATCCCATAAAGATGAAAGTTTTGGCCTCCTAGCTGTGATACTAGTGATTTTAAGTGGCACCACTTTTGCATCATAACAACACTGAACTTAGGATGCAACATCTTCAGTTTGAGTTGCTCAATAATGTTACTGAACACCCCGCAAGTGAGTTCAAAGTTAATGATGAGGATTCACTCTCTTTTCTAGTTTGATAGGCTAGCTTATTGCTAATAAATAAAATAAATAAACAAATAGAATTCGATTTCCTGGACATGCTGTCTTCGAAAGTCAATTGCTCTCTATTTATAAAACACTTTACGAATTCCTCTATGTATGGGATCAGCGCGGTTAATTTTCTGATAAAACTTTTTTGTTTATGTGATGTCATGCTTTTGCACTATGGTTAGGGATTTTTATTGCTGATATGATATTGAAATTCTCAAGTCAATAACGAGACACATGCTGTAACAATAATACTCAGTCGGTAATACTAGAAACCAAAACTGGAGTGATCTAAATTCACCGTGTAGAATCTTGATTAAAACAGTTCATAGGTTGTGAAGAATCAAAATGAAACCCCTTCACTGTGCTGGTGAAAGCTAAAATAGAGATAAGCAAATGGTGTTATCATCTGTCAGGAAGTTAAAGAATGTTTATTGAGCTTAATAGATTTATAATTTATGTTTCCCGAGCTGAGAATTAAAAAATTCGGTTAAATTTGTATTTCCAAATTGCTTATCAAATCATTTCATGTTTCAACAGGATTAGTGGTTTTGACCCTCCTCCGGCTCGTGTATTTGGCTGGCGAGTTCTTGAGTTGAAGGAGCAGGGCGTCAGTGAGGAGGAAGCTATGGCCATGGCAGATGTATGTATTTTTCCTTGCCAATTTAAATTTTTTAGGCCTTGTCTTATTTGATCTATCGCTGATGTTGCAAGACAAGATCAAGAACTTGTAAATGGTCCTCCATTTATCGCCTGACCTTAGGGTTACATTTGTTGTAGATGGAATATCGTGCTCAAAGAAAAGCCAAAAAGATAGCATATGCTCGTCTGAAGCAAATTGCAAAGCTTCAGGGGAAGAAACCACCACCAAATCCATATCCTAGTGCTATCAAGGAGATACAGGCTGAGGAAAGAAAGTTTGTCCATGATCGGTTCCAGGATCCCAGGATACTTGAAATTGTTCAGAAACTGAAAGTGGAGAGGGCTGCATTTTTGCAGGACAGAAGCAGTTCTGGTCGCTTTTGAAATGGTAATGCTGGTTCGGGACTAGCGTAATTGTTAGTAGTTTGAAGCTGATTTCAACTGTGCTCATTATCAATAGGCTGTGGATATCCCTCGCTTAGTCAGGGATAAATTTTCAATAGTAAGTAATAAAAATTAACTAACTTCTAGCGTGACAGATAATTTGGATGAATGTTGTGATGCCAACAATTATTCAAAAATTCTTATTCGGATTGACACGATTATCTCGAGTAAACGGTCTTAAACAACCCTTTTGCAAGATTTGTCACCCCGGTGCATAGCGACACCTTATTTTCTGGACCACTGAACAGCTCGTTAGACAGATTTTTAGCACCTAGTGCCTGACTTTTTTTTCATTGAATGAAGTGTGCTCTGTTTTCATATACTTGGTTTTAAAATTAAATGTAAGACGCGCATCTTCTTGTTTTCCTACGCTCAAGTCTGTCATTCTTACATCTTAATTATTCAAGTGCTTCGGAAACAAGAACCTGAATTTCACGAATTAAATAGAGAGGATGGATGTATTAAAAGCAGATGTCGACTCCTCATCCGAGTGCCTGCCATGCTTGTTCAATATATTCTTATTTTTATCTAATTTAACTAGAGCTCATTTTACAATTTAGTAAAAGTTGAGGGACCAAGAATGAAATTTGATTGAAAGTGAAAAATAGAGCGTCTCCAATACGTGTACAACAATATACGCTCAATGATATTATCCCCTTTTTGGTTTTTCTTTTCCATGAATTAAAAAATAAATAAATCATGAATTAAAAAATAAATAAAAAGAAGTGAATTATAGAAATCGAGTAAACAACATGATTATTTGAACAGAAGAATGCCTAGAAATAATTAATATTTCCAACAAATCAAACCAATATATACTAGCTAAAAACAAATAGCGAACTGTTATCTTGTCCAGTGCATGCAATGACGGAGCTACACCCAACGAGGTGGCGTGCTGCCTGTGTGGCTCCGTCGAAATTTACAGGTGCAGCATTCACGCATAGTTGAAGTTTTCAATCCCGCCACCTTGACGAGAACTGGGAAAGAAAGATTGGGGGAAGATGAATAGTTGGGTCTTTTTTTATTGGGCAACTTACAAAAATACCCTTAAAATTAGGGGTATTTTGAAAAATCATGTGAAAAATATTTTTGGAGTAAAAAATATTGTGTAAAATTAAGTGTCACTTTTTTTTTTAGAAGTGTGACAACTTTTAAAAAAAAAAGTGACATGTTACTTTTTTTATTAAAAAATGTGATATACAACTTTTATTAAAAAAATTATGTTTGTCACTCAAAAAAGTGAAATAAATTTCAAGAAACTGAAAAAAGTGAGAAAAATTCAAAAAAAGCAACAAAGATTAAAAAAGTGACAGATTAAAAAAATTGACAAACATTTTAAAAGAAGTGACAAAGCACTAACTAAAGCATTTTTTTAGCTAAAATATTCTAATTAATCCGAATACAAAAACAAAAAATGTATCCACAAAACTCAAGTGCAAGAAAGCACAAAGGGGGCGATAATTCTCAAATAAAATATTGGATGAACAACCTTTTGCCGGTGGAAAACGTCCCATTTGGCACTACAAGAATTATTTCCTCACTTATCTTCACTAGAATAAGAGCTTTCTATATCTTCGGCAAGAAAATACTCATCAATGTCTTCAGATTTTTCAATAGTTCCGTAGCAAATTATTGATTCCTCATAATCAGATTCACTTTCAAGAGACATATTTTCACCTTCAACACTTAGTTCATGGCCCTTTACTAAATCAATGGAGTAGATACCATTAGATAGGTGAATTGCGTCTTTAAAAACGGTCGGCAAGCCTAATTGACCATCATCTTCACTCAGCATAGGTGACTTTCCTTCCTAATCACTATAATTGCCTACTGACTGCCCATGAGGATTTAGAATATTGTACTTTTGCATCAAAATTTCAATCTTAGTAATCTGTTCTTAGGAGATTGGAATATCTGTAGCATAAACCTGGACTGAAAAGAAAACTGAATTAGAATTAGCTATTTTCGGGCGCTCTAACTCTCATCTCCATCTCTTGGAAAAAGTGACAAAAATTTTAAAAAAGTGACAAATAATAAAAAATGACAAAATATCAATCAAAACATATGTTTGTCACTCAAACAAGTGATATAAACTTTTTAAAAAGTAACAAATAATAAAAATTCAAAATAAAGAAGCACATAACATAGAATTGATACAAGTACCCAATCGAGAAATAGTACAATTGATCTAAAAACACANACTGAATTAGAATTAGCTATTTTCTGGTGCTCTAGCTCTCATCTCCATCTCTTGGAAAAAAGTGACAAATGCTTAAAAAGGACAAAATACCAATCAAAACATATGTTTGTCACTCAAACAAGTGACATAAACTTTTTAAAAAGTAACAAATAATAAAAATTCAAAATAAAGAAGCACAGCATATAGAATTGATACAAGTACCCAATCAAGAAATAGTACAATTGAACTAAAAACACAAGCATGCACATCCTAAGTGATCCTCAATATTTTAGTAGTTGTTGTATGCTTCTATTGCTCAACATAATGCATCACAAATCATGATGATGGAGATTAATAATGTAATCATGTGTTGACAGTCATCGGCACAGCAACCCATATTAGTGTTTCTCGGTGGAGCAACCAGCATAAAGGAAAGCTAACACACTCCGTACTTTCAAATATAAAGAACTTAGTTATCATCATGTATTGATATTATTTTCTTATCAAATAAAAGTGAAAGCAAAGTAAAACACAAAATCAGCATTCGGCTTTTATCCCTTAGGTGATGAATAAGCTTGGAATTCACATTGTAGAGATAAAATATAAATATTGAATAGTAAATTAGAATAAATCTTACAAGAATGGTGTAATCCATATATACCACCAAAGGTGTAGGAGAAAATTCAAATGTCCCCACTAATCAAATTCAACGAGTGCAGCTTGAGTGAGTGCCTAAACCAACCATCAATTTTTCAAATTAATTCCAAAAGAAAAAAATAATGAACTATAAAAATCAAAAAACTTAAATTAACAAGATTAAACACTCTTAAGTTGGTCTTGAATCTACGGGAACGTGGTGTCGGTGCCTCGTGCGTGCAGTACCAATAGTCTTTCTCCTTACAGCCTTCACACTCTAGTTGTCTGAAATTCACATCATACAATGATTAAATCAACAAAAAAGGATAAAAACTCTATAGAATACACATCAACATTTAGACAACAGAAAATTGAAAACCGACCCTAAAAACAAATCTTTGTGGTTCTCTCTAAAATCCATAATCAAGTTCAAAACAATGAAAAATATATCCACATTGCACTTCGTTTTCATCTTAATCTATCTGCAAAAAATAACCAGAACACTTATATTGTGCCTCCACTAGAGGTCAAAGAGTATAGATATTTCGATTTTATGAGAAAAAATAGAAAGGAGAAATGACGGACCTTTCAAACTCGCTTTCTATGCATGGCATTGATCTCATATTACCCATTAGCAAGCTTCAAGTGCTTGGCCCAAACCCCCGCCTCAGGCTCAGCCTCGGAGTCTTCATCTTTGTTGGTTCAAGCAGCTCCTTCACGTGGTGGGGGAGGTTTTTTCCTTACAAGAACAGTGGAGTCGAATTCGAAATTGGGAACGAATGTATCTCGAAGTTTTCTAATTCACGGGCTTCCTCCTTCTGATTTGGGTTTTCTGTATTTTGAGGTTTGGTACGTGATTAATACGGTNCAAGCAGCTCCTTCACGTGGTGGGGGAGGTTTTTTCCTTACAAGAACAGTGGAGTCGAATTCGAAATTGGGAACGAATGTATCTCGAAGTTTTCTAATTCACGGGCTTCCTCCTTCTGATTTGGGTTTTCTGTATTTTGAGGTTTGGTACGTGATTAATACGGTAATTATAATTTTATTTAGTTTGAAGGATATTAATAAAAAAATGTATTTTTAAAGGGGCAGTGGGCCTAGTTTGCCCTTTTTGATTTTTACTTGGGCCTTTTTTTTGGTTGACCTTTATTTTTAAACAATAGCCCATTATTAAGTGAATTCTATAGGAACCCAACCCAATGCCCAATTGCCCATAGCAATTTCCATTTCACACACTTCTTCACACAACCACAATCAGAACTCAGAAACCAAAACGTGAAAACGCCAAATTCCAATTCCAATTCCAAATTCCAAACCCTATATTCTAATTTCTACCTCCCACGCAACTTGCGAGTCTCGACTCCTGTTGTCGTTGACCATTGTCTTCCACTGCCACAGGTCACAGGTCTGGCCTCTGCGAATTGAGGCTACAGAGTTCGATCGATTAATCCCAAGCTTCTTTCTTGATGTCGCTTCAACAGGTTTCTAGGCTTTATTTATTTTTAATGTTTTTGTGTTTCTTTTTTCTTCATTATTTGTTATAAGGAATTTTTGTTGGGGGATTGGGAGGGTTGTACTTGTTTGTATGTTCTGTGTTCGTATCGTTGGACGCTCCAATTCGTTTATTTTTATTCAATTTTTTGTTTAGAATCTAAATTATTTTAATATGTCGAATGGAAAAACTTTTGATCAGTGCTATGATTGTGTTACACTAATTTTTCTATGTTCCAAAATTCTAGTTAAATTAACAAGTACTGATTTGAAATTGGATTAGGAAGCTACCTTTCCAGAGTTTTGTTCGAGAAATTGCTCGGGACTTCAATTCAAGGTATTTGGTATTTGTGAGAAATGATAAATTGAGGAATTTGTCATATGTGATAAATGATAAATTCATGTTGAAAATTGATGATATTTTCATATATATATATATATATATATATATATTTTTTTTACGTTTTAGTTCATTTACACGTAGGTTGAAAATTTTTTAATATTATTCAATTAATCATTAATTAACAATCTCGTTGTTATGGCCGATTGTCTTTTGACGGTCAATGATTAACTATCAACGATTGCACTAACTGACCTTAAATCTTGGTCCGCCACTAAATGCATGGCGTGGTTTACATAGGATTGTCAAATGTGGAATAATATGGAATTGTTTTCTTATTTCTTTCTATATTTTTCATTAATTCAATAGCAAGATTTTTCAACTTTAAAACCATCTAAGGTGAACTAAGTCAATAGGCACTTCTTGTGACTTATTTTGTGGACCAAATAAGGATATACGTGCACTATCCTATGGTATCAGGATAACGTTTCTATTAAATTATATCATTACTTGAGAATTTATTATTATTATTATTATTATTATTATTATTATTATTATTATTATTATTATTATTTTGCACTCAAAGCAGGAAATTTCATTAAAGGAAATCGTCTTTTATTACCTGCATAAAAATTGAGGGTACAATCAACCCACATAAAAAAGTCGTCGAAAAAAAAATAACTAAGGAGGCTAGTTTATAGGTTACTGAATTCTCATTATGAGGAGTAAAGCAACAAGAATTACGATTAATCATTGTTCGACCTTTTTACTTAAGCAAAATCAACTTAATTCGATGATTGCTTATTTCTCGCACGGTACAAATCACAGCATCCATGCATTTATAAAACAAATCTATATCTATAATATACTAAGGGGTGTATTCAATTGAGACTTTTAATAACTTTTTAGAATTTAAAAAGTTTAGGGGTATTCAGTATAAACTTTTGGACGCTCTCTAAAAGCATTGGTGTATTCAATTAAAACTTTAAAAAAATCTGTAAAAGTTACGATGTATTCAATTAAAACTTTATAGAAATCTCTATATGTCTTGGTGTATTTAATTTTTTATGACTTTTAGAAACTTTTATAAAAGTCCTTATGGTACTAAACAGAAAGTACTAAAGTAAAAACTAAAATTTGTCTCTCATTAATCACAGGATTTTTGGAGACTTTCACATAAAACAAAAAGGAAATTAATATGTATTTTTTTTCAATATTTCTCTATCATTTTCCCTTCTACGAACATTATAGTTATGATTAAAATTTATTTTTTTTATTGATTATATTATTTTCTATTTTTCATTCTCTCTCTTTTATTGTTTATTTATATTTTCCATGAAAGAATTAAATTGTATTTTTATAACTT
>CAIGRK010222825.1:0-10008 GCA_903798315.1 Fraxinus greggii
ACCTGCATTTATGTAATTTCCACTTCCATATATTTGCTGGCCAATTCGAACTAGTCCACCCATTTTGACACTTCTAAAGTAGAAGCATGGCTCGCTTCCAAGTTTACAATTATAAATCTCGGTCGTTTTTGGATTTCCATGCAGGACAACTTTTTCATTTTTGGTAGAGAAATTTTAATTTAAGTCAAAATTAACAATTAATTTTAATCATCAATTTCATAGAACCTCCAATTTTTCAATCACACATTTCATGAACTTTTATTTAAACTTTCTAAAAATCTGATTTTAACTCCAATCAAACAAGATTTTCAAGAAAGACACATCAAACTTAATACATAGCAAGGTCACTAATCTTAAACATGTATTGACTTTCAAGTTTACTACATAAATATTGTTCCAGTTTGATGGGGTTAAAATCAAAATTTTAGTATATTTTGATTAAAGTTGATAAAATATGCGGAAAAAAATTTACGGGGTTCCACAAAATATATGGTTAAAATTAACTGTTAACTTTAACTTAGATTAAAATCTAGACTTTTACTTAAATTAAAATTTAGATTTTAATCCTTACCAAACACGGACATCAATTGTTTTGGTTTCCCAATGTATGTAGAGAATGCTTTTTTGACACATACAATGTTTTTTCGTGTTTGAGAAAGATGAGATATGATAATATTAACAAAACATCTTGGTGAGCAAAAACCAAATAATCAAATGCAAAGACCGTTATTTTTAGGTTGAAAACTATCTAATTCAAAGGGGTTCGCAGTCCAATTTCGACTTCCACTATATCAACGATAACCGAATAACAATATTTCTCCCTATCCTTTCCTATTTTGTATTTTCATAATGAATACTTGAGCTCCCCTCGTATGATTGATTAGGTCATTAATACTTGTCGTCTTTGTTTCTCTTTCAGTTAGCCTTAACTTGTTTTTCCTTTTTAAATTTGGCCTTAAATTGTTAAACGGGCTAAGTAGTCTAATTTTTCTCTTGACTAGTGGTACAAAGAATGCTGTCTTTCATTAACATTCCATATTTCAGCATTTGTTATATTTAAGCATGTTTGGTAAGGTGCACTGAAAATTATTTAGAATCGGGTGAATGTATTAAACAAAATTTCTTACTTTAAAAAAAAAATTGTATTTCATAGCCTTCACATTAGTTTAACCTTAAAATGAATTTTTGGACCCTTTTTTTCAAATTTGTGGGTGGGAAAGATTGGTCAAAAAATACGGCTGAAACCCCTCCTCAATGGTCAAATTTCTAATTAAAATGCCAAACAAACAGGGGTATAGTAAAACAATTTACGTGTCAATTTTAGAACACATAAAATAATCGAACTATAAAGGAAGGGTAAGAGAGATAACACTAGGCATAGTGGTTTGAACTCACCTTCGAAGCCTACGTCCACTTCCAAAATACTTTTCTGAAATTTATTCAACAACGATATGAAATTTCTTTTTCTTTTAGTTGGATGGCATGAGGAAATACTACTAAATAGTAGTGATCTCCCTCTCTCTCTCTCTCTCTCTCTCTCTATATATATATATATATATATATATATATATGAATGATCTGAACATTGGTGTTCATCTTACATTAAGTACTGATGAATTGTCATTTAAATTTATTGGTGGATTTATGTCATCATCGGTGATCAATAGATCACGTAAATTAATATGCTTTCAAAATAATTAGCACTTTTATCTTGCCAAGTAGAATGAGGTTTGCACAACAATTTCAAGTATTTTTGAGTGTGTCCGATCGAGTAGAATCGAGTGAAAGGACCAAACGTATAAAATGCACAGCCCTAACCAGAAATGACAAACTCGCTTCTTCGAAGCAAATCCCTTCAAATTCTCTCTCTCAAATGGGAGACTCAAATCCAATAGAAAGGTACCAAAATCTAAATCTAAAAGAAGCCCTTTCTAAATCTCATCAATATCAATTAGCATGTAAAGAACTAGGCTTAATTCTCCGAAACGCATATTCCAAAATTCCCAAAACACTCCAAACCCTAATTTTCCAAGACACCCTCTTCGCGTTCCGCCTCCTCCCCGAGTAAGCATTGTTTATTTATTTATTTATTCTTATATTTCTATAATTGTACACAAATCTGAATTTGGGTTTGATGGATGGTGTGAATTTAGAATGCAAACACAGGCTGTCGCTTCAGCAGCTAATTTTCTTCTGCAGAGCGCAGAGGCTGTTTTACCTAAGCAAAAAAGAGGTTTGGCAGTCACAGAATACAAGCATGCTGTGGTGGCATACAAAAGGAGGCCCAAATCGCACCAGGACGGAGAGGGTATTTCCTTTTATTTTAATTATTTTAAGAATTTTTTTTTTTTTATTTTTTTTTTTTATGGTGGGTATAAATTAATGTGTGTTCATGATAAATGATGTTAATAAACTTCAATCATAATGTAGTGTGGAGGAGGAAATATAAAAGCTTAGTGATATGTAATGTGATATTGCTTATTTTCCTGTCTAAATTTTGTAGCTTTGGGATTCAGGTTCTGTTTGTTGCATTTGAAGATACAATTAACTGAATTGACTAGAAAAGTAATTCTTGGAATAAGCTATTTTGGACTGTTTGTATTAGGTGTTAGAATTAGATAATTGATCTATCATAATCTGAGTTCTATAGTAGCCTTCGATAATCCATCATCAGGAAAAATTACATCCCGAGGCATTCAATTAATGTAGAAAATTTAGTTATCCACCATTAGAAGAATTTCATCAAATGCTTAAACAATTAAATATTAATTAATCGGCCCTAAATAATGTGTGCATGTGGAGTGCATATGGTTGTCTGTATTAAGAAAATGAATTTGGAGCGAAATGAAAATTTTGAATGAAATATTTCAAATTTGAAAAAGATATCCCACTTATTTGAGCTCAAAGTTCTTTCTCTTTCGTCCAAAGAGTAATGGAGTAAAACTCAGAAGAACATCTTTTGTTGTTTTGCCTTATTGAAAAGACTAAGCCTATCTTATTACAAAATACAATATGCAAATTTTTTTATGGCATTGTACTAGAGTGGGCCATTTTTTGGTATTTTGTGTTCTTAAGACATAAAATCAAATCGGTTTGATATTCTGGCAACTGATTTACTAGTTCAATTGTTGTGTTTCAGGTTTAACTTCACTTCCACAGGATGTTCTTGTACATATCTTTAGTTTCTTAAATTTTCAGTCTTTGATTTCTGCTGCAGCAGTCTGCCGGTAATTTACTCTTCTGCGTGTTCTTTTTGCTTATGGCTTGAATTCACTGGCCGGCAAGTTGTTCTGTTGTGACTTCTGTGTCTCATTCAAATCATGAGCATGTCACCCACCTAAACATTGTAAAGCTGGATCAGCATTTTCTTAACAGTGCACAAATGTTTACAGGTCATGGAATGCAGTAGCAAGTGACAACCATTTGTGGCAGTTGTTACATGTTATTTTCTTTGGGAATTCTGAAAATTTCTCAATTCATAATGCTCGTAGCAGTCGTGCAATCATCAAGAATAAAGAAAATAAGCATACAGAAGAGGATGTTTTTATTGGGAATAATATTGACTGGAGAGAGACTTTTAAAAGAGCATACAAAGGTAATAATGAATTTTTTGCCGATAAACCTAACATTTTCAGATTGCTGTCTATAAGATACTTTTATTTATTTGTCAAAGTGGCATACCAGAAGTATCGCCAAAAATGTTGATGAATGATAAATAAAAATATTTCAAATGGAGGCAACAAGTCTCAGTTTATAAAAAACATTGATGACATGTGAACTATAGTCTAGAGAAGTTGTGGAAAACCAACTTTATCAAAAATATCTATTCATATTAGTGCAGAAGCCAAATGCATAAATTTTGGCAAACATATATGATAGGATTCATTTCTGCATAGTTTGTTGCTATATATGGTGGAGCCCCATGATGTTCAAGTATCATCTTGATATTTTCAAATACTCAGGATGGTTGACCTCCCTAGATCCTCGAGGCATCCATCTCTGCTGATTGTTACATGTCAGAGAGATGATGGAGATTCAAAAGCTATGCACACTACCATCAATCTTGTAATGATCTAATATACTTTTCTTCATAAATTCAATCTGTCAAAAAACAATTTATGGTTGAAATATAATATTTGGGTAGCATATATTGGTACTTCTGATGTTTGTGTGGGATAAAATATCCACAATTAAATATGTCATGAATCTATTTTCCCCCAACGTAAAAATAATATCCTCTTTGATTGCAGCTACTTCCAAGAAATTCAAATATTATAGAGGGTACTGTAGGAAATGCTGTTCTGTAGTCTGGCTTAGCAGCGGCAAGTGTTCAAATGAGCACTCCGTGATGGGTAGTAGTGAACATCAAGTCAAGCCTCTTTCAACAGAACAGGTAACTGTACACATCATTCTTCGCTTTTATTTCATTCTGCTGAAGTTGGAGTGACACTAGGAAGCTTTGGTTTATAAACTTTACTAATAGTATAATTAAGTTATACTGAAAGTTCTGTTTATGCATTTACTAGATTGTTGAGTATGTCTTAGATGAGTCTGTGCCATCAGATTCTTCTTCAGATGGTGACAGTGACTCCAACGACAGGTCCATCTCCAAGCTGTGGGCATATCCTAGGCAGATTTGCTGATAGACTCTCGAGTATTTGAGGTGCCATTTCACATATTCTGGAACCTGATTGAGGTCTTTGAACATCGAAGAGCCTCACATTTCAGCAAAGGGAAAAATGTGAAAAAATTTGCTTGACGTGTAAATCAAAATTGCCCTTTTCATTTAATCCTGAGCACTGTAATCTTGATTTATCAATAAATTGTATGGACAATGTTTTTCATACATAGTATAAAGTTTACATCAAACTCCACATGTAGCTAGACGGAGGTTTCTTGTTAAGAGGAATTTTTGAAGCTCTTATATGTTGATTATGTCCTATGTATCTCTTAACATGTCCATGCAAGATGTTGACCTGTTTGAGAATATTGATCTTGAAATTCGATAGCTCATTTCAGTTTTTAGATGATGGAATTGCTCTAATATCATCAATGTATTAAAAATCTACCAGAAGGAGAAGGGTCAAGGGTTGAAGGATCAAATCGGGTTTAACCGAAAATTAAAATAATAAATAAATAATTCATATATTCATGCATGCTCATTTTTTTAACTTATGATTTACATTTTAAAAGTAAAAGAATATTTAAGGCTCATTACGTGATAATAATTAATTATTTGAATACTCATTTAACATAAAGTAAAAATTAAATGGGCCCAAATAAATGGACAATAAAGCAAATTTAAAAAGCCCAAAATCCTAGTGGAGAAGGAAGCCGCCGCAGGAAGCTCTAGATTTGTAGATTTATCTTGCAGACTGCAACTCTGCTCTTTACATTGTAGCTTCTTTTTTTTCATATTTTTGTCATCGCCTCTGCTTTTTCTTTTGGATTTTTGATTATCATTGAGCATTGGGCAAATGAGAGAGGCTAGATAAACAAACAATGGCATATTCTTCCGTACCATTTTCTTTTTTATCAAAACCGATTGGAAAACTCATTGGCACCGGCTCCGGGCACCGGTTTTTCAGGTTTTCCACCAATTTTTTTAGCCACGGCTTTTAAGAAACAACCGGACCAGGTATCTGCCCGGTTCGCACTTATTGTACCGTCCTGTTTCAGGTTTTCCACCAATTTTTTTAGCCACGGCTTTTAAGAAACAACCGGACCAGGTATCTGCCCGGTTCGCACTTATTGTACCGTCCTGTCCGATCCGAATTTAATAACATTGAAATCTGAAAAATTTGGAGTTGTTTTAAGTCAACTTCATCAGTAGTAGGTCAAATTCTTGTATGTTGATTATATTATACGGGATTTATCACTTGACAAGCTACACCAAGGCACTGATTTTGCCCAGTATCATGTCTACAAAACGGAACTGTTATTATAGTCGATGACAAGGTGAGCAAACGACCAAGTCCTACTGTCCTTCGCTGGAAAGAGATTTCTCTTCTAACAAACAAGAATTCACGAAGAAATATAAAATATTTTTTTATTTTCAAATACATTTGAATGTATTTTTTCGAGTAGAAGAAGTCATCTATTTCAATCTACAAATTATTTATTTTAATAATTGTTTGCTAATACTCAATACCTTTTGGGCTTTAGCCGAACAGGTTTTCAGTTTATAACTCTACATTTTTTTTTTAAATGTTAGGCAACCCCGTAAAGAAAAAATAGGGGAAAAAAAAGTGCAGTAATTCATAAGGGAGATAGTTAATAATTCATCAGCAGTATAGAATATTGGGACAACATAAAATTGAAACCACCTCATGAATTATCATATTCTTTTTAAATTATGAACCCAAAAGTTGTCAAAGCAAATTAGTCGACATGGGCTCTGTTCGATAAGCTGGAGTAAAAATTAGAAAGCTGCAAAAGAAAAAAGAGTAGAGCTACCCACGTGTCAATGTAAACCTAGTAATCCCACCTCCGTGTCTCTATGCCATCTTCTTGCCTTTGTGGGGACCTTTGGGAATTTTACTAAGAACCTTGACATAGAACACGGCGTATTGCTTCTTGAATTCTGCCTCGGCCTTCTCAGCAAAAGCATCAACCTTATCCTCATATTTCTCGTAAAGAACAGGCACTGTGTGAAGCAAGATGAAACCTGTTTTTCGACACCAGAACAAGCCAATGACTGTGCTCATTATGCCAGAACAAGTTACATGAGCTTTTATGGGGTAAACATAAAGTTAAAAAGCTACTTACATATGTAGAACAAGGTCAAGAAGTTGTAGCAACTCCCCAAAACTGAAAATACCCAAAGACCGGCAACCACCTGACATGCAGTATACGATATTCTCACATGAGATCCCAGGATGAGTCACAACAATAGCAAATTTTAAACTTTAAAAGTCTTTTATCAGTAGATTAGTAATCCACCAAACTTGTTCGTCTATGAATGGGATGATTTACATACAGTGAGGAATTTCTTCAGATCTCTGCCACATGCAATATCTCGGAGGATTGCAAGAACTCTGTTGAGTTCAATCCTAAGGGCAGAAGCTACACCCAGGACTATATCCTCAGGAATGATGACTTCTGGGATTTTAGGTGGAGCCCTAATGCGTTCAAAAGCAAGATCAGATTCCAAATAAAAAACTTACAATCAAAAAAGGGTCGTTAGGTTCATCAAAAAGCATACCTCTTGATGAAGGTGGAAACATTTGACCACAGGAAAAGGATGGCCAGAGTAAGAATTAGAGCATGGGATACTAGTTTGAGTAAGTGGTATTCAAGCAATTCAAAAAGCACCCAAATTGTTGTTGCAACACCCAGCACACCAGCGGAAATTTTCTTGTCCCTCCACAGGAAAATGTCAGCAGCTGCCAGGGAAATATAATTATAAGACAAAGATGAATTAAGCTAATTTTACAAATATACATATGCCAAGTCATTTACAAGGTAATGACGGGCTTTGCTCTTAAATTAGAATTATGCCATTGTACACTATTTTTTACACCATTGTTGACATTTGCATTGTTGTCAACAAATAATTGGATGAAAAATTATTTTTTTAAATTGTCCAATTCGGATAATAACACGTGGCAAAATGTAAACACCATGATTGTATACCAAGAATGATTGCTTAAATTAACTATCCATACTGCAGTTTCTTAGTTTATGCATACTGTAATCAAGTCAAATCATTTTAAGCCAATGTTTGACTCCCTTTAAAACAAAATAATTTATTTCTCATTCGCACATTCGACCACGTTTGACCTAATAAAATATTTTGCATGTGAACTCAATATTTTTCCCAATTTTAACAATAAATTCTCCAAAAATAAATAAATAAATAAAATCACTATTCTACACATGGGCATCAAGCAAGAGCTACGCTAAATAGTCTACATCAGAAACTGATCATGATTTGATCAAAATAAGCACCAATACCAATAATACATAAATGCATATCCATTCAAAAATTTCTAAGTTCCAATATCCAAGCACAAAAACACAATGCAATATAGTATATACACATTGTTACTGCTATCAGACTTGTACACTAATTAAATTGAAATAATGCTGTCTTTGCAGATTAAATCGTATATAGTCCCACACCGTACGTTTTTCACCACCTAAATCACAATGCAATATGTAGTATATGTGCATTGCTATGCAATCGAACATGAACCATAATTAATAATTAAAAAAACGTTGTATTTGCATGTCTGCGCGGAATTATATTTAGTTCGAGTGCTTACATTTTCCACCACCTAGAACCTTGTGCACAGGCTTTTCACGGCCGAAGAGTCGGTAGATCTTGGCCTTGACGGAGTCGGCCTTCGACTTGATTCCCTTCTCATCTTCAGAATCTGACGACAACGAATCGTGGCCGTGAAGCTTTTCCGTTATCTTCTCAATCACTGATTCCGCTTCCTGATTCTTCTCGTCCTCGCCAGCGTGATCCTCCATTGCTGCTTTCAATCTCCGATCTTGCTCGCCGTCGATCGGCAATCAGTTTAGTGCTTTAGAGAATTACTTTCTTTCGCTTTCTGCTTATGGAAACGGAAAATGGAGAGATGATGTTTTAAAAGTACGGTACGAGAGGTCTGGGGGTTTAGGGTATCCCAGCCTGAGGCTCGGATAAGTCCAAGTCTGTGGTTCGGAACAGAGACGGGAATCAATGAAGAGCTAGGGTTCGAAAAAAGAGAAATTATCGCAATATCTTCAGCATTGCTTTATTCGAGGTTTAGGGACTGTTTGGCATGGTCACCTTCAAAAAGTAGGAGATTCATGTATCGAATTATCAATGCCTTGTGACCGGCCCGACATGGAACCAGAATAGATAAGCGGAAATACCAAAACAATAATGTAAACTGGTTTTTGGAGAGTATTTTTAAGGCCTTGTTTGTACACATTATTTTTAAAATATATATATATATTTTTTTCAATCATATATTTTTTAATAAAATAATATTATATGCAAATAAAAAAATTCCTTATTTTTTAACCATACATTTTCCATCAAATTACTATTCCAAAATGGATCATTTAAAAAAAAAAAAGGCTCTAAACGGTAGTCATGTAAAATAAAGAATATTTTGGGGAAAATTACATAAATGCAGGTGTTCGAAGATAGCTTTTCAAAAATCAGGTCTAAATTTTATTTATTCAAAAATCATGTAATAATTTATATTTAAAAAATATATTAATATTAAAATCCTAATAATTTTTTCACATGTGCTCTCTCTCTACCCCCTTCCTTCTCTCTCTCCTCTCATTTTCTCTACTTTCTCCCTAGTTTAACGACGCCACCGGAAGACGAGAAGGCGCCACCGGAAGACGTCATCGTCCACTGAGTGATGAAGCCGCTGTAGTAGCGGCGTTGTCGTTCCCAGTGGCGTCGAAAGCGACGTCGAGGCTGCTGTCATTCCCAGTGCTGAGTTTGTCGTTCCCAGCGGCGTCGAAGCAATGCCAAGGCTGCTGTCGTTCCCGGTGGTGCACCCGCCGCCACCGCCGCATACAATCGCACGTAGTGTAGCCGTCGTAGGACTCCGTCAGATCGCTAGTCAAAAATTGGAATCGAATGCCCAAATCAAACAAACACTAGATGAGTTGGGCATCGGCAATTGGTGTATTCGGCAGCAACGGCATTTGGTGGTTGTGTTGTTTTCAGTTTGTAAATGATTTGCGTTTTAGTGGTGGTTGTCGTGGTGAGGGGTGGTGGTGTTGGTGGTTGTTTAGTGGTGGTGGTGCGATGATAGTCGTGCAGGTTGTTTGTTGGTGGCGAAGGGAGTGATAGTGGCTGTGGCGGTGATGACAGTGGTGGTGTGTTTCTCCGTTGGTGTGTGATCTGGTGGCGGCAGTGGTGGTGGTGTTGGCAAGAGGTGGTGGAGGGTTTGTGATAGGTGGTGTGGTTGAGGTGGTTGTTAGTGGCTTTGTTGGTGCTGTTGCGGCGGTTGCGACGTGGTGAGGGTGTTCGAAAGTGGCCATAGTGGTAGT
>CAIGRK010222906.1:0-14461 GCA_903798315.1 Fraxinus greggii
ATGAAACAATCTACCTAAGATGAATGTGAATAATGATGAAAAAGTAGAGAATTCAAATGATATTTGAACCCCATTAAAAGGTAAATAATGCATTTTGAAATAGTAGATTGATGGAAAATGTGAGATTAAAAAATAAGGAATAAGTTTTGAGTTTGCGTGTAATATTATTTTATTGCAGATTGTGTAATTGAAAAGAAGAGAGAGAGAAAAATGTATTTTGAAAAAAATAGGAATCAAATACGGGGTAAAAGTCAATCAGGTGTCTTGCTAGTTGCAAGATGGTTTGCAGTTTTTAAGAAAAAGAAACAATAANTAATTTAAAAGAAGAGAGAGAGAAAAATGTATTTTGAAAAATTTAGGAATCAATTACGGGGTAATAGTCAATCAGGTGTCTTGCTAGTTGCAAGATGGTTTGCAGTTTTTAAGAAAAAGAAACAATAAAAATGAACATGGATGCATTAAAAAACCTGAATCTTTATTGAAGCAAATGCATGGGAACAAATAATTTAATGCTCATCATTAAAGGTTAAAGGTCCTTGCCAACATTTTTCCATGACTTAGTAACCAAATTTTGCTTTGAAGAATGTAAACTGCAGAACAATTTGATTCAATTTACAACTTTTAACCCTAGATTTCAATTATAGAAAGGTAAAGAGCAGAACATAATACCAACGAAAGTGAAGATTCAACAAGAGGAGTTAATATCAAAACCATGCCTTGAGTAATGGATGGAGACAGCCACCTTCGGTTGGCTGGCCCTTCGCAAGGAAGTTGTACTCTTTAAACTCTAGCTCCCTCCAATCTCCCCTTTAAAGAAAAAGGGGGAATCAAACATTAGACATTAAAGTCTTTCATTTTATTAAATATTACGGAGATTCGGAATATTATTATTTTAGACCTTCCACTTACAGATTCAGTTTAATTCTAAAAATTATCCTTAATTATAATGTTGTGTGAAAGTATCGAGCATGAATTAGACCCTCTTTGCTCACATGTTGACCCATTTCTTTCTTAAAATTATAGCATTACAAGAAACTTCCGTAGCAGAGGATTTCTTCTCTCTGATTTTTTCCTTTTCGGAGAAATAACTTGCTGGCACAGCATACATCCTGAACAATCAGAATGGAAGACATTCCCATTCACTATCTTTACACTCTGAGCAACAAACAACTAGTACTTTTTTACCAAACAAGAAGCTACAAATTAGGCAGACAATCCTAGAAAAACAGCAAAATTATATCATAAAAACATATACATTACACACACACAAAAAAGAAAGAAATAAAAAGGAGGGTCTGAGTTGATGGTGCAAATTGCAATGTATTATCAACCAATACTATCCAAGCATGTTGATTACACATTAATTACCTTAGCAGATTATCTCGAGTTAGATCAGTAGCCACCTTTTTCCTTTTTGGAGTATATTTAGGACCCTTTTTAACTGAATAGCCTTTCCATATCCTTGAAGAAGAAGCAAATAGACATTAAAAAAGATGATAACAAAATAACACGTCTAGAAGTGATATGGAGGCAAAACTAGAGAATTAGAAATTTAGAATGTCCATTTAAGGAAAAAAATGAATAACGAACAAAAAAAAAATACAAATAGTTACAGTGGGGTAATAAGCTTTCTTTTTTTGAGAGCATCAACGTCCTCAGAGTTGACTGCCTGCAATTTAAGAATTGTATCATTTGTTAAATTAAATTGTTAGAGGTTCACAAAGTAGAAATGCATAAATCTAATTTGTGTTTTAGATCTTTTATATCTCCTATATCACAAAGCAAATAAAGCTTCAAGGAAAATTGACAAGCTTAACTGATGCTCTATTTAACACCCAATAAGAAAGCACATACATGCATAACAACAGCTCGCCATGAGTTTGAAATATAAGCCTTGCTGAAAATTTTTGAAAGCACATCTTTGCTAGGTTGTAAAGAAATATACAAGGGAATGTGACAATATATTTTGCTAATATGAACAAAATCCATGCATTCCTTAAAAATATGCACATCTGAACATTTTAGCGACACCACGCAAACTCAGGCCACATTTCTTCAGGAAAAATAGTTTCAATAAAGTTGAACATATCGAATTCCATTCACCCCACGGACAAATGATTGGCTCAGTCTAAAAAATATTTTGTTTTGTTCATACTAAAATTATTCCTTGTCCTGTTACAACTTTTCCAATCATCTTGATATTATTATTTAAATATTGGATTTCCCAAAATGATAAGCAGATGGCCATATACACACATACGGAAAAAGAGAAAAGATAGATGAAAGGCTATTCATTCAAAAATTATTACACACCTCCCCGTTTTGAATCTGCAAGAGCAAATCTCTCACCCTGTCATCAACATGTTGTACCTACATCAAATGGCTAAAATAAGAGTAGTTCTGTCTGACAAGCATTATTATTGTTAAAAATATAAAATAATCCCCACTATCACGCAAATATATATCTATTTCTACAGCTTTTTATGCACATGTGACATGAATTGTCCTTCTGCCACAATACTAAAATTAGCAAAATAAACAACCAAACATTCAGAGGCTACTCGTACGCAATATAGATTGACTTTGAGATGATAATGAATTGATTAAGCTGTACCAAAGGCATCTCAATTCAAGTAAATTAATGGAAAGCCAAATATCTCGAAGATTTTAAGACTTCTATTAACTAACTGATACAGTCACATTGCAATCCAGCTGAAGTAAATATTCACGTTCAATCCTTGCGAACATCCATCATATTGGCGATTAACATGTAAATGAAAATTAAAAACAGAGTTAAGATTCCACAATACTAAGCCCCTGATTGGTAGGGATTAAAATTAGAATTTTAGTAAATTTTGATAAAAGTTGATGAAGTGTGTGTTTGAAAAGTTGTAGGTTCCATAAAATATGTGGTTAAAATTAATTATTGACTTTGACTTAAATTAAAATCTAGATTTTAATTTTTATCAAACAGGGGCTGAAATTAGCAAAATCAGCTACCAATCATTCAGAGGCTACTTATACAAAATATAGATTGATTTGACATGATAATGAATTGATTAAGCTGCTAAAAGGCATCTCGATGAAAGTAAGTCTCTGCAAATCACAGAAAGCCCAAAATTCTCAAAGAGGTTGGACATTTATTGACAAACTGATACAGTCAGACAGGTATCCAACTGAAGTAAATATTCATGATTAACCACTGTGACCATCCAACATATTGATGATTAATATAAAAAAGATCATAGGTAAAGATTCTAGATTTCCTAAAGCACTCATAACCATAAGGTGCACTTAGCAGGAGGGAAGATGAAAAGGAATGGTGAGAGAACAACAAAAAAGCAAATTGGTTTCCATTGATTGGTTGGAGTGACAAAGGGGAAGGAATTTAAGTAACATTTACAGTTTTACCTTGTTTGTATCTTAATCAGTGTAGAAATCTTCAATTACTTCAAAAAAAATTATCTCCACATCATCTCCATTTTACCAAATTGATGAGAGATAGCTTTCTTTTCACAAAAAGGCGGGAAATGGAGGGGAAACAGTTTCCTTCCCTTTTTTAAGGTAATTAGCACAAAACGTCCCTACGTTTCAATATTTTTGTGCAAAACGTTTCTAACTTTCATTTTTTGGCATTTCACCCTTATTTTCACCTTTCATTGCAAAACTTATCATTTTTCATTTATTTTCTTAATTAAAAGCTGTGAAATGACGAATATACCCTCATATTTAAATAAAAATAAATAAAAATCAAATTGCAACTATACTCCAAAATTTTAAAAAAGTACAAATAAATCCCAAACAAATAATTAAAAATCAAAATTAAAAAGTAAAAATAACTTCATCTTATCCCCCCGCCCTCATTTTGGAGACCTCATAGAGCCACCGGCCTCCATCTCACCAACCACCACCCAATCGCTACTTAAAGCGCCGAAGCTCACACCACAAACAGCAATCCCCAAACACTATCCCATAAACCAATTGAACAAACAACAGATTTATATGACCAAAATCAACCAAATACGCAGCTGGTCAAATGAAATGGAGACTTAATACTGCAAATATCTCTTTCTTTTCATTTAGCCCGAGCCATGAAAATTTCACTCTATCTTTAAGCAGGAGCTACGAGGTGGAATCTCTGGACGATCAAGATTTCGAGAAATCCTTATATGAAGTCCTTGGCCAGAAGTACCCACCTTCCCGCATCAACAATTTGATTACTTTAACCACAATTCAAAAGGCCGAGATACCTTTTTGGGGAGTTCCAGCGAGTACACAAATGAGTTTAATTCGTCTACAGAATAGAGTCAGTCGCTGGATACTGCTTCCAAATCAACGAAAAGAAGTTCGCAATGGTCATTTGGTTTCGTTAACGGCCACAACAATAATATCAACATCTAGGTAAGCTCTTTGGATAATACCAGCCTAATTCCAAATATATTCAGCGATAGTGAGTCTATCTTGCATTCAAGAGAAGTATGGTAGAAGCTAGTAAATTGCTTCCCCCAAGTAATCAACTGATTTTTGACTTGGATAAATACTTGCTACCTCCAAAATCAGATGAAACGTCTCATAGGGTCACGATCAAGGTAGAAAAGGATGAGATAGGTTACTTAACTAATGGTTCAAGGGGAAGGAAGCATCACCATTCTGAGGATGGTGATTTGGAAAATGTGGAGAGGATGTGGAATTATCTGAAATGTTTGACAAAGTTCTCCTTTGCACTGATGTCAGGGGAGCCCATGCAATGTAATATTGATGCTAAATTGCCTAGTGGGGGAGGGGGGCGGGGGAAGAAGATGGAGTTATTTTTGTTTTTTCAGTTTGATTTTTAATTATTTGTTTAGGATTTATTTGTACTTTTTTGAAAAATTTGGGAGTATTGTTGAAATTTGTTCTTTATTTTTGATTTATTTAAATAAGAGTGTGTATTCGTTATTTCATAACTTCTAATTGAGAAAGTGAAAATATCAAAATATGAAAGGTAAAGACTTTTTGCACAATATTATTGAAAGGTAAGGACGTTTTGTGCTTATTACCCTTTTTTCACCTATTTTCACTCAATTCACACCCTAAATCTTTCCCTTTTTTCAAATGGTTTCGTAATGAACGTCCTTGTGAAAAATACGATCCTGGTATATATCTTTCAATTTATCTTGCCGAGTCCAAAATTGCTAAAGGAAACAATTGAAGAATAAGTGGAGCAAGAATTGAATTAAGAATCGGTTGAATAACTACAATAGCTTGAGAATTTTTAAGATTCTCAGGGAACAAAATAAACATAAACATATATAGCACTTGTTTGGTGAGGATTAAAATCAAATTTTTAGTAGATTTTCACACAAGTTGATAAAATGTGTAGTTGAAAAGTTGTGGAACCCATAAAATATGAGTTTGCCTTAAATTAAAATCTAGGTTTTAATCGGTACCGGCAGAATAAATTTTTTTATGAACGTGCGCTCCAGCAAGATAATTAAGCTACTTGTAATTCAAAAGAGATGCTATTTTTCAAATAAAACCTTATACCATTTAATAGTAGCATCCTTACCTCTTTCAGTTATTCAGAGCTGCAAATATCACATGATCTGAAGTTTTATGAGTACAAGATTGCTCAAGAAACAAAACTTTCACACAAAAAAATTTGAAAGCCCAGATATTCAGAGGGCATTACCTTCCTGGACACATGTGATTTACCCATCTCTATCCATTTGTTCTTTATGGCCTGCTGGCAACCTATTTTGAAAATTGAGGGGTCCAACTTTTTCTGCATCCAGAAAATTAATTTTAACAAGCATTTTTTCCAAATATTATACATCATATAGATACTATTGACTAGCAAAAACCAACCATGACTCGATGAAAGGAATAAAAAGCTGAAAAAGAATGTGTAATGTGTACAATAGAACCTGATACATCCCAAAGTAGATGGTAGTTGATGATATTTTGAAGTCAGAACAACTTCGATTGTAGCAAAAACAATATTCAGTTTTACATATGTTGATTAACACACAAGTAAATTATCACACACAACAAAAATTATATGCACTTGCAGTACAGATTATAAAATCAGGCTGTTCCTTCAGTTTACCATGGAATTTTGAAGTAAAAAATTAATCTGGGAAAGGACATGCACTGCCGAAGATACACCAAGGTGAAGTAAAATTCCAAAATTTCCACTGTTGAACTCCTCATATTCATTTATAACCAAGGATAAGCAGCATCAAAAAATTGGGGAGAGATTGGTAATAATGAGGGTGTGACTGCTGGTTGTGTCCTCATGGACCAAAATCAACGGTCATAATCTTATTACGGCCAGGGACGGAACCACCTTAGATGCCTGTACTCAACTTTGGGACCAGGGAAATACTGTTAATTTTTTTAAAAGTACCGGGCTTCTTCAAAAAATTAATATGCAGCCCAATAACTATTATATCCTAATCTCAGCCCATTAAACCATGATCGCAATTTCCCAATTATTCAACCCTGTACCCTCCCTGTTCTCACCGACACACTCCAAAAATTGGCATTCCGGTGGAATTTCTTGGCTTCGGTTTTAGATTGTGCTAAAAACTGGGCCATGTGGCCATGCCCACCCCTACCAGATTCCACAGGCAACTCTACCCACACTGGTATAATTTCCTGGTTCCGCTGCTGATTATGGCAGTTAAAAGTTAGTGGTTTCAGATCTTAGTGGTAATGCAATAAGGAAATTGGATTGGTGTAAATTGGTTCGTGGATGATAAGGAATGGGGCACCTAGTATTTCATTTTTGTTACTTTTTCTATTTTCTTATACAAAACGTTAAAGTGTCTTCAGTGGTAGGTTATATTGGCAAGCAATATTGATTGTAAGAATACACAATGAGAAATCTCACATCATAATCACATTAAGAATCCTGAAACCAGAAAAGTTATTATGAAATAACCTGCAATTCTTCCCGTGTTGTACCCTCTGGTGGTATAGCTAAAAAGAGTTGGACTTCAGGAGATCCTGCCCCAGCATACATTTCCCCCTCCTTGGTGAGACCCCATTTTTCCCTCTTAATGTCCTGCACGATGTCCATGCAGCATAATTCATCAACCAAGCCATGTTTTTTTTACAGAATGGAACAACATAATATACTTTGGCAACACAAAATATCCGGTTCAAATTATCAACAAATTCAAAGTCGCAGGGTATCAATTCATATTGAACAAAAATGACAATTTATTTGCCTAAATGAAGCTAAAATGCGCATCCTTGAACATAATTTTAGCCATTAGACCTAGTTTAATTTACAAAAAAATCAGTTCATCTTTCTTCCCTCGATTTTCCTATCCTTCATATCAACTATTACTACGGTTCGAATACACATTGTACCACTCCAACAAACTGACTTCTGACCAGTCAGCAAAAACTCTTTTTGACACTTGTAATTCCTCTATATGCATTAAGTACAACTAATTTTCATATGAGAAATAACATTAAAAAATTAAGAATTCCAATCTGAAATTAACGTCTTTACTGACATGGGCGTCGATGAGTCGGAAACCGTTGAGGCTCTTGATGACATTGACGATCTCATCGTGACTGATTCCCTTTTCATAGGCGAATTTTCCTGAATCCGATATCTCATCGTTCTTCTCTAGATAACCTAATACGGCTTCTTCCGCCATGGCTTCCCAAATCCTCGCCGGCGAAACACAGTCTAGCAGCCGACGAGCGCGGAGTAGTGCGCTTTCTGTAGTGGCTATGTATTGTACACAGATAAACAAACGGCGAAGAAATGGGTTTTAGGGTAAATAATTCCCTTTCTTACGCCGTCTATCGACTGAAGTCGCGTTTGGCAATAATGCAATGAAACCACAAAGCACTTTTAAGAGATTAGTAATAGGTAAAATCACAATTAACCCACTCGCTTAGGCTGGGTAAGGCAAAATTGCTCATCGGCTCCAGTCCAACAGGCCCATGTGGCTCGACGACAAAATGGTTCTCCGGCTCGGGCTTCAGTTCGAGCCCAACTGGCTTGCGAGCCTTAAAATAATAATAATAATAATAATAATAATAATAATAATAAGCGTTTGCCACTACTTTTTTTAATTTTTTCTTTTAATTTTACCTGTAATTTTTGTATATGTTAATATTTAGTTAATATTTATAATATGTATAAATTGTACAAATTTTAAAAAAAAAATTGAGTCAAAAGTTCGAGTTGAGCCTAAATTTTTTGGCCAAACTTTTGCTCGACTCAGCTCAGCTCAATTCGAGCCAATAAAAAGCTCGAACTATTTTTACTCTAATAGAGCCAGATTAAAAATTTTCGGCTCGGAACTCGCCTCGTTGACACCCCTTGCTTAGGCTTGCTTTTGCTCGAACCGAAATCCCAAGTTTGAAATGGTAAGATTGAAATTTGTTGGTTTTGTATTTCAATAGTTAAAAATCTCTTGAAACCAAATCGAATTGTTTACCAAATTTAAATATAAAATTATATATTTTATCCAAAATGTATTTATTTCAAGTTACACTTTGCTTCTATCCTGTTTGAGTAAATGATATTTTATGATAATTTTTTTATTATCCCTGCAATATTTAAAAGATGAGAGTTGGTTACTATTCATAAGACATCATCCTTAGCTCATGATGATGTCATATATATGTAGTTATATTTAACAACAACAACAACAACAATAATAATAATAATAAAGGAGGAAAACAGTGTCGTTTTGATTTCTTACAGACCAAAAAAAAAAAAAAATCTTCTACACTCAACACTCATCTCTCCAGAGATTGACACTTCACAGGCAACAATCAGGTACATTTTTTTGTCAGAATCACTCATATCTTTACTCCACCATTTTCCCAAACAATCATTCGTATATTGCCTTTCTTCTTTTCTCTGTTCATCTTCTTTCTCCGAAGAACGACTTTATAAGTTGTGCTTAAAGCTGATTTATGTCTCTAATAAACCCTAAAAACTCTCTCACTCAATTATTTTCGTTCCTTTGTGTAGAAGTTTAGATCTATTTTTTACAAGTGTAAGTTGTAATTTTCTCATTTCTTGAATATCGAAGTGATTTTAGCTGGTGAGCATTTTGTATTTTATTATTTATCTTCTGTAAGTGAAATTAATATCTCCATTTTGTTTATCGTGTGTTCGCGCGCGTAAAAACATGTTTCTTGGTTACAATTTAGTCTTTCCACTTCTCTTTTTCTAAAAATCCAACTGCAACTTTCATTTTTTGCTTCTCTATTTTTAGGATTCGCAGTGTGAAAGAGTAATTTCACTTCTTTTACATCAAAATGTATGTATTTCATGTCTTTATCGCTTCAAAACATAGCGTTCATATTCTTCATTTTTTCCTGTAGATTTTGGGTTCTGTTTCCTTTCTCCGTTTATTTGATTTCTTCGAATGATATATCTATTTTGGTTTGTATTGATTTTGTTAGCTTGTTTTATGTTTTTACTTTTTTTATTTAGATGGGTTATCATGAATTTGCAGAAAAGATGATATTATGAAAAATTCAAGTCAAAGGAACCATCTCTTGTATCTGAAAGCTTTATATTCCGTCGGTGCATAATTTGGGAGTTTAGGATATGAGAATGATGGCTGTTAGACCCACTTTTTGTTACTGAATTTCGTGTGGATATGGTTAAGATACTTGTATATGGCTTTGCTGAATTTTGGATTTATAATTTGCTTGAACTAAATTGTGCTCTCATTAAGTTCCGTGGAAGATTACACTTTTTAAGCTATAGGAGTATAAGAACAATTTTCCTTCAGACAAACAACAAATTAAGTTTTGTTCTCAGTAAATTTGAAGACAGCTGCATGAAATGTTTTTTGTTTTTTACATGTTTCTTTGGTGATTTCTAGATCTCAAACTGTTGCAATAGGTTGTTTTAACTATTTTTCTCTGTTAAGATATTACAATCTTTCCAGTTTGCTGAGTCATAGTCTTGTGTTCAGAGATGAAGGAATAAGGACTACGCATACTAGGGAGATGATAGTGATTTTTTATGGCTATATTTGTGGAGTTAATGATGGTTATATGTATTTAATTTAAGCTTCTATTGAGCTTTCAAGATGTGGCCAATCTGGAAATTCTAACGTTAATTGCATCCAAAGATTATGTGTATTTAAGTTATGAGAATTTATTCATTAATTAGCTTTGTTAAGTTTGTTGAGTTTTTGTTTCTATCTATTGTCGAAGACGTTACTTTTGCTATTAGTGTTTTGAAGATAGCATTATCATAATTGCTTATGGTTTGGATTTTTGCAGGAGTTAAAAAGATTAGAAAGTCGTGTAAAACATCAAACAATCCCCGTGAATTGGAGTCGTGGTAAGTTATTTGTTTACGTCGTGTTTATTTCATGCTCTTTTATTTCTTATCGTCACTTTCAATTACATTGATAGCAATTTTATTAAATTGAATCGAATGTTTTGTTACAAATTTTTGTTCATTTTTTTCGCATCAACGTAGACTTCAATTAAAGACAGATTACAATGGTTTTCACAATTTTATGCATTAGCTACAGGATTCTTGTGAAAGTATGGAAACATAATTAGTTATGGACTTGTATTATATTGATGGTTAAAAAATAAAATTCGAACGCTGTTGTAAAATCTTGCTGTCGAAATTTCTTCTTTTATCAGTCACGTATTTTTTTATCTGATTGAACCAGTACCAATTTCTGTCTCAAAAATTTATGCTTCGTACCTTTTATGCGGTTACCTATATATATATTTACATAGTTTCCACATGATGGATGATATAATTGATGGTGTTGCACATTATATAATTTTCATTTATATAGTTGTTCGAACACTTTTTTTATTTTATTCCCTATCTTATATAAAACTTATTGTTGGATTATATCAGATTGTACTAGAGATAAAAACTTGCTACGAAACCTCGAGAGGCAACAGCCACAATCCAGACACTTTCATATGTTTAAGGATCGGCATATCATTATTACATCTACGTTGCAACGAAGAAGCATATAGTACTAAAGTATTTTACGTTTTACCATATGATTTTCTATTTAATTTAAATATATTGATGTTTCAATGGCATCTCAATATGTAACTTATTATCTTTCTTTTTTTATAGAAATTGGATGCTAGGAAATAGATTGTTTGAAAAACAGTAATTTTTTTCATTTTTCCAGTCAATGTGAATTTGAAAGTCGTTCCTTCAAATTAGGTTTCTTATTGTGCTTTTCCTTGGACGTACTTTTTTTAAATTATGTAATCATTTTCTTGGGCTTAATTAAATCATGAATAATGTATCCATGATGACCATAAACTCTCTTTATTATTTATCACTTAATGTATATTTATAATCATTCCTGCTAAGTCTACATCATTATATGTTTAATTTTTTCTAAAATATGTTATAGTTCTAACGAATTAAATTGCAAAAATGTAACAATCATCGTGCAACTAGTCTATTTAAAACAAAGAATTTGTAAGTTAATTTTATGGTTGAATATTGTATTAATTTTTTCGGTTTAAGCTTGTATTGAAACTGATGCTACCAAAAATCGCACTGAAACGATCTTGAACTTGATGCATGAATCATGAGCGAGCTGATCTTTGATACTTGAAACAAAGCCGTTGAGATGTATCATCGTCGTCCTTTCGATGCTGAAGTTAGAGAGATAAATTTTATATAGAGAGCTATAAAACTACTAGAAATTATTTTAAGAACGTACATGTTTAATGAGCCTCGTAACTGTATTTTTAAAGGTTAGTGATTGAATCCCAAAAGGATTGTAAAGTCCTCATTCCTTTCTGCATGAGGAGGTAGAGTTATGATGAGATTGTATCTTTGAGTTTGATGTGGAACGGGAGTCCTGGTAGTTGGATGAGGATCAAACATAACATGTGATTGGGGTAGAATTGGATTTTTACAGGGTACTCCTCGAGGTTTCCACGCAAGATACCCGAACCCTAAACCCTAATCTCGAGCTCCTGCATTCTTTAAGGGTCGGAATGTTCGGGCCTGGATATGTTTGGGGCAAAAGAAGGTTCGCGTCTGAGTGAAGATTTTGTACGCATTAGAAACAAATATATTCTAATGGTTTATACTGAGATTTCGGACTAATATATTTATTTTTCACTTGTTTGGAAAATCAAATTGAACCGCAAAAATAGTTTAGTTTAGAAAATGAAATAGTTTGGTTTAATTTGATTTGAAATTTTTCGAACCATTTAAAATTATTTAATTTAAAAATAGTTCAAAAATCATTTAAGTAGAACTTTATTCACCTCTACCTCCACCTACGAATTTGGTTAATCATGTTTAACATAAAATTTACTTTGTTTTCAACCAAACCAAAGCTGCACAAATACCATGTTACCATTACAACGTTTGGAGGAGTTTAATGTCGGGGAATTTTCAAAATAACGGCAAGTTATGACATTTTAGGATGCATTTAAGTCCCTGTTTGAGCCATATTAATTTTTTTATTCATATTTTTCTACTTATTTTCAATCACACATTTTTCAATAAAATAATATTTTATATTAAATCAATAATTTTTCTTTCATTTTCAACCACATATTTACCATCAATCTACTATTCCAAAATACATTCTTCCAAAATAATGTGATTTAAACATAAAAAGTTTATACGAGTCAATAAATATTGAGGAATATGTTCGTAGTGACAACATGGGCAATCGAGACAAATAAAAAGGTTGAGAGCCTATTTGAGCCTCATTATTTCATATAAAATACAATTTGGAAGAGTAAATTAGTAGAGAACATGTTGTTTAAAATAAAGAGAATACCACTACTAATATTTATATGTCCAAGCGGGGGTGGAATGAGATTGAGGCTGTTATAGTCCAGCCTTGCCCCAGCCCAAAAGCAATTTGGCTTGTAAAGAAATAAAAAATTTAGCCCAAATTTAAGGTGAAAATCAAAAAGAAAAAAGAAAGGAAAAATTACCTAAAAACAGTTATTAAAATTTACTAATACAAAATTCAGGTGACAAGTTTATTTTATCAAAAATCAGGTTTTAATTGAATTTACCCACCCACCCACTACAAAACTTAAATTATTTCCTTTCTCCCTTCTCGCTCTACTCTCTCTCTCTAAACACACGCACAATCGAATGGGGGACGCCGGTGCAAGCGAAATCGACGTCGACGGCGATATATCTAGCACCTGCCTTCTCTTCTCACTAATCTCTCCTCTCTCAACAGTAGCAGTCCGCTCTCTTCTCAGCGTCCATGGTGGTGCCAAGAAGGTGAGGTAGATGGAAAAATCTGCCGCCTATCTACATTTTCGTGCATCTGGTAGTCGGCTTGAAGGGTTGCGGTGGTGATGAGTTGTGGTGGTGGTGGGTTGTTGAGTGTGCGTGGATCTATTTGTGGTACATGTGTTTAGATCTATGTGGAATGGTATATGCGTTGTGTGTGGTGCGAGAATCGAAGAAAATAGTACCCCATTTGTGTCTGAAAACTTTGGATTCTCACTTTCACGACTAATTTTAACTAGTAATTCGAACACCTTGGATTCAATCTTTTCCCNTGGTGGTGGTGGGTTGTTGAGTGTGCGTGGATCTATTTGTGGTACATGTGTTTAGATCTATGTGGAATGGTATATGCGTTGTGTGTGGTGCGAGAATCGAAGAAAATAGTACCCCATTTGTGTCTGAAAACTTTGGATTCTCACTTTCACGACTAATTTTAACTAGTAATTCGAACACCTTGGATTCAATCTTTTCCCATTGCCAACAATCACCAAACCTAGATGACACCCCTGTTTTCGAGCCACTAGTGGATATTCTACAAAATTAGTGGAGTCCGATATACGACGTAGCTGCAATACTTACTTATATCCGGTCTCTGCTCTGTGATCCAAATCCCAACTCACTGGCCAATTCTGAAGCTGCACGGTTGTTTAGCGAGAACAAACGTGAATACAATAGGAAGATGCGTGAAATTGTTGAGTAAAGTTGGATGGCAGATTAAATGTTCTCTCAAAGGTTCCATAACAGGATATTGCAATTGTGAGCTAAGGTTGATGTTACAAGGTCCTTTCTCCTTTGTAGGATTGTCTCTGTTTCAGTAAAATGCTTTTTTAGTACCATTTCTACATTTGCGACTGATGTTGGGAAAACCGTTTTTAAGAATATCTTGTCATGTGTTTGTCCCCAAGGATTCCCAAGTGTCTTCATCATTAAGTGTCATGTTTCTTCTATGTTCATAATGAAATCTTGTTTCCGAAAGTTTATGGAACTTTATTTCTTCGCCATTAAAAAAAAAAAGACTGCCAATAGAAGTGAAAAAGTAGAAGAAAAAAAGTTTTCAGACACAAATGGGTGAGATGGGTTGTGGTAGTTACTGGTAGTGGATTGTGGTGCTTGTTAGTGGTGTAAGCGGATTTGTTTGTGGTGACCATTTGTGACCAAATGTGTGTTTATTGTGACTGATTGTGACCAATTTTTGCGTTAATTGTGATGGTTGTG
>CAIGRK010222984.1:0-11585 GCA_903798315.1 Fraxinus greggii
CATCTGGGGGACCCCAACCTCCATCAAAAATTGGAAGTCGTCTTGGTTTTGGGTCAGGGGTCGCTGGCAGACAATGGAAGGAGATGTGGTCCCTGATATCACTGTTCCAACCCAGTATCACGAGTATAGTAAGTGAACCCTCTTTCATTGTGTTGCTAATTACATATCTTTTTCTTCGTTGTTTATCTAATGTGAGCCTCTTTCAGCTACAGTTAATCGGTACGAGCTCGAGTCATCAGAGTGGGCCGTAATCCGGGCTATATACGAGCTGCCTATGGAAAAGAGGTACTTCAAGAACGCTGTCAGCAAGCAGAACCTCTTCGTGACGCATCAACTGATGGCTACAAAAGGTATGTTGGCGCCTCGTTCCCTTCCCCTTTCGGTGTGGTATTCTTTCTAACCTCTCTCTGAACATCACAGGTCAGCAAGATAAGAAGGAATATGTGAAGCCTAATGTGCTTCAACTAAGGAACCTGAGTGAGGCCCAGAAGAAAAAAACCTTTGACCGCTGGATCCTCCACTTACAAAAATCAGAGGGATGAACTGGCTCGGCTTTCTAAAGCTAATCCACCACCTCTTCCGGCGAAAACAGGAGAGAAGGGGAAAGAAGAAAGAGAAGCATGAGGAGGCTCCCTCAGAGAAGCCTCTCAAGAGGAAGTTGGTTCTGACTAAGAATTCGGGCTCGCCACCCCCTCCGAAATGCCAAACGACCTTGGGCGAATTGCTTAGACGTCCCATAATCGCGAACCCCTCTCCTCCGTTAGAATAATCGATATGGAGGAAGATGCCGAGAAGGAGGGGAGCCTTGTGAAGAAAAAGAGGGTCAGGGATACCAGGAGCGTCTCCACTGAAGGGAAGGCCCAAAACTTTATGGGGGGTGAACTGATGAGATAGACTCTGCCGTGATGGAGATGCTACTTGCTAAGGTTCAAGGGGCTGCGAAGATCCATCATAAATGTTGGACGGACAAGTATTCTCAAGGTTTCTTTTTGGACGTGCAAATAGAAATGAAGCATTTGCAGGGCTGCAATAGGAAACTTCTCCAGAAGGTCGTCGACGCCGAGGCTGCTACAAACAAGGCTAAAGCGAAGGCATCCTCTGCAACTGAGGCCATTGAAATTTCTAAGGTAAAGTTGGTGGAGGCCGAGTCCAAGGCGCAGGCACTATCTAAGGAGAATGAGGAGATGAAGAAAGAGGTCCACCTCCGTAAGGCGGAGGTTAATGCCTTGACGAAGCGAGTAGAGAATTCTAACAATCTGCATGATCGCTTCATCAGCATTGGAAGTGGTTAACAAGGAGAAGGGTGAATTGACAGCCTAGCTTGAGGAGTTGATTGTCGAGGTTGGCGAACTGAAGCAGCAGTTGATCGGGGCAGGGGTAGCGGCAGTGAATGATTATATTGCCCACTTCCATGAGATGGCTGAGTATGATGGACTTGGCATATATCTATGCATGGGGTCGCCTATAAAGAAGTGTTTGCAAGGATTGTTGAACTGTATCCTCAACTGGACTGGCAGTCGCAAGAGGTGAATTTCTCTTGGATGAGCCGTCTACTCCTGCGAATGAGGCTTGGGATGCCGCCGAAGTTGAGACCTCAGAAGGGCTTCAGCAGGGAGGTGCCGCCACTTAGGGATAATGATGCTTTAATTTTGTACCGACCTTAATGCCCCTCTCCCTATGTGCTGAATGTTCTGAATTGAATGGTTAATTGGTTTGCTATCATTTATTGAATGACCATTTTTATTGATATGTTGTATGGGCTCGCTATTGTTGTATTTTAAACACTAAGCGAACATCAATTTATAAAATTGTTAACAAATTCAATGGGCTCACCATTGATGGATCTTAACGTGAGAATGAGCTCGTCATTTGATAACACTTAACAATCAAGTGGGCTCGCCATTGATGGGTTTTAACATGCGAATGAACTTGTCATTTTATAACACCGTTAATAATCAAATGGGCTCGCTATTGATGGATTTTAACATCCGAATGAGCTTATCATTTCATAACACCGTTAATAATTAAATGGGCTTGCCATTGATGGGGTTTAACATGCAAATGAGCTTGTCATTTCATACCATTAATAATCAAATGGGCTCGCCATCGATGGGTTTTAACATGCGAATGAGCTTGTCATTTCATACTAAGATTTCATTGATAATACATTCTCAGATGATCGACATTTCGGGGATGGGGTTGCACTTTTCCATCTAGGTTCTCAATCAAGAAGGTCCCGGTCTAACATCACCTGATATACGATAGAGGCCTTCCCAATTTGGACCCAACATGACAACGCCAAGTTTTTTAGAGGACAGAAAAACCCTCCTAAGGACGAGGTCGCATCTTCTAAAAGATTTCTTCTTAACCCTGACATTGTAGTATCTAACTATTTTCCTTTGATAGGAGGCCAACTTCGTCTACGAATCGTCCCTTCTTTCCTTAAAGAAGTCAAGCTCGCATCGCCTTATTTCATCATTGGATACCTCGTTGAACTGCAGACAACGGGGTGAAGGGAGGCCCACCTCGAAAGGACTCATAGCCTCGGCTCCGTAGGTCATTGAAAAAGGGGTTTTCCCTATTGCGGTTCGACTGGTCGTGCAGATTGCCCAAAGCACGTGGGGGAGCTCGTCCACCCACGCGCCCTTAGAGGCATCCAGTTTCTTCTTCAAGAGGTGTTTTATAGTCTTGTTTATTGCCTCAACCTGGCCATTTGCCTAGGGGTAGTGAGGGGAAGAGAATGTTCTCTGATGCCTAGTTCCTCACATAAGTCCCTAGCTTTTTGTTGTCAAACTGTTTCCCGTTGTCTGTGACAAGCGAATGGGGGATCCCGAATCTGCATACAATGTTTTTCCATATGAATTTGGAGGCGTTTGCCTTTGTTATTTTGGCAAGTAGCTCTGCTTCAATCCACTTAGTGAAGTAATCAATGGCCACAATTCCATAGGTTGAACTCCCCTTTCCCTTCGGCATGGGTCCTATAAGGTCACCCCCAATTTGGTGAAGGGCCATGTGCTAGACACTACTGTCAGTTCTTGGGATGGTTGCCTTTGAATTGGGCAGAAGTGCTTGCATCTATCACACCTTTTCACGAACTGTATCGCGTCTTTTTCAGGGTCGGCTAGTAGTATCCTTGCCTTAAAACTTTGTGGGCCAGTACCGGACCCCCGGTGTGGTTGCCACAGATTCCCTCGTGGATCTCCCCTAGGACACAGACAACCTCGTTGCCTCCAGTACACCGGAGTAGTGGGGATAAAAAGCCTCTCTTGTAGAGCATTTCCTCTTGCAGTATGTAGTGGGCGACTCTACGTCTGACTTTGCGAGCCCCTTCCTTACCTTCGGGTAAGACGTGGTCCTTGAGGTAGGCTATGATGGGCTGCATCCAATGTGGAGATCCTTCAACCCACATTATCTCTTCTATCCTAGTCGTGGAAGGCTTGGGGAGGTATTCAACTGGTATGACCTTTAGCAGCTCCGAGTCCTTGCTGCTAGCCAATTTCATAAGGCGTCGGCGTGCATGTTCTCCGCTCTTGGGATTTGGATCAGTTCGAATTTATCAAAATGTGGTATTAGGCCCATAACTTTCTTCAAGTGTGCTGTCATACCTTTATCTTTGGCTGCGAAGCTGCCATTGATCTGACTTTCGACTAGCTGAGAATCGCTTCGAGCTATTAGGTGTTTGACCTGTATTTCCTTGGCCAGTTCGAGGCCTGCCGAAGTGCCTCGTATTCAGCCGCGTTATTGGAGGTCTTGAAACCAAATCTCACAGTTTGTGCCCCTCGGGGCTTTCTAGTAGCACTCCGGCCCCTGACCCTGTTTCACTGGCGGACCCATCAACGTATAGCTTCCATGCCGGGGTTCACCGGCTTCATTGTTATGTTGATGTCTGTTGCCTCCGTGAATTCTGCTATGAATTCAGCCACTACTTGTCCCTTCACCAAGGTCCTAGGTTGGTACGAAAAGTCAAACTCGCTCAATTCGACCGCCCACTTCAACATTCTTCCTTAGGTGTCCGATTTTTGTAGCACCGACTTGAGGGGAAGGTTCATCAACACGCGTATGCTATGAGCTCAAAAGTAGGGCCTCAGTTTTCTGGAGGTGGTCATCAGGGATAGGGCAAGTTTTTCCATATCAGTGTAGCGTGTTTTGGCCGGAATGAGGGCCTTGCTCACATAATAAATGGGTAACTGTATGTTGTCCTCTTCCCTTATCAGCACCGAGCTTATTGCGTCAGTGCTTACTGCCAGATATAGCTGCAACGTCCCTCTTTACTCAGGTTTTGAGAGAAGGGGGTTCTAGCCCAAATGCTTCTTAAGTCCTTGGAAAGCCTCTTCACACTCTTTGCTCCACTCGAACCTCCTCCCTCCTTTTAGTACCTTAAAAAAGGGGAGGCATCTGTCCGTGGCCTTAGAGATGAAGTGATTTAAAGCTGCGAGGCATCCCGTTAGGCGCTGCACCTCCTTGGGTTTGCTTGGCGACCTCATGTCTAGTAAAGCTTTAATTTTCTCAAGATTAGCTTCAATACCTCGTCGGTTCACCAAGTAACCCAAAAACTTCTTGGAGGCTATGCCGAAGGCGCATTTTGAGGGGTTCAGCTTCATCCGGTATTCCCTCAGGTTTTTGAATGTGGTCTTCAAGTGCTCGATATGCTCCATTGACTTGAGGCTTTTTACCAGCATGGCATCGACGTATACCACCATGGTTTTGCCTAGGAGTTCAGAAAATATTTTGTTGACTAGTCGTTGGTAAGTGGGGGCCCGCATTCTTCAGGCTAAACTGCATAACCTTGTAGCAATAGAGGCCCATATCAGTAATGAATAAGTTGTTCTCCACGTCGAATGGATGCATGGAGATCTGATTGTACCCTGAGTATGCGTCCATGAAACTTAAGAGCTCGTGGCCAGCCGTGGAGTCAGCCAGCTGGTCAATTCTAGGGAGTGGAAAGCTGTCCTTTAGGCAAACTTAGTTGAGGTTGGAGAAATCTACACACACCCTCCATTTGTCGTTGGGCTTCTTTACTAAGATGGGGTTTGATATCCACTTAGGATACTTGCCTCTCTTATGAATCCATTAATCATTAGTCTCTGCACTTCTTCTTTTAGGGATGCGTATCTCTCCGGATTGATGCTTCTTCTTTTTTGTCGATGGGGCGTGAACTTATGGTCCATGTTCAGTTTGTGACAACAGACTTTGGGATCAATGCCCACCATGTCCTCGTGCTTCCACGCAAATATATCTAGGTTGGAAAGCAAGAAATCTTTCGACCTTGATTTTTCTCCAATTTCTAGCCCCTTCCCAACCTGTAATACCGTGGCAGGGTCATGTGGGCTTATTTGGAAAGGTTTGAGTTCTTCTATAGAGGTCGTCTAGGAGTTCGATCCTGTGACCCGGGGATCCAATCAACTTCGATAAACCCATTTTCAGGTGCATCTGTCATATTGATATCTTCCCCTTGATCAGGTGTTTGACCTTCCTCAGGCGCATCGGTCATCTTCATTTCCAACAGAACCATGTTTACGCTACGGGGTTCGAATTTTCTCAGAGAACTGAAGTAGCATTCCCTTGATCCCACCTGATCCCCTCGCACTATGGCGATACCTTCCTTTGTAGGGAATTTCATGCACAAGTGGTGTATGGATGTTATAGCCTCGAGCTCTTTTAAAGCAGGTCGCCCCCAAAACCCTGTGGTAGGCGGAGTGGTGGTCTACAACCAGGAATTCCATGAAGTGGTGGGCTTTGTACAGGGGTTCTCCCATTTCTACGGCCAGCGTGATTCTTCTCCTGGGGACATGCTATCGCCGGTAAACCCATACAAAAGGGCGGTCATGGGGGTGAGTTCGTGATCTACCATCATCTTGTCGAAGGTAGTTCTGAATAAGATGTTCTAGGCCTCTGTCCTCTTGTTCTGTTTCTGTCATCCTCGTGTTCCCGTCGAGGTGATTCATTCACGCAGTGTCGCCTCACTTCATTTTATCGATTTCCCTCTCCAACCTTGGCTGGGGGGCGTTTCTCTGAGTGCGTTGTGCGTTTCTACTTCCGTTGTGGGGGGCAGAGAATTTTCCATGGTAGGGCCTCGATAAGCAATTTTCAGTACTGTGGGCATTTGTCTGATGATAGGTGTAGTACTGCCTGTCACGGGGTTCCCTATTTCTTTCTCTACCCCTTCCTCTAGATGGATTCGTAGGCCTGTGGACCTCGGGTCCAACCTCCTCATATGCCAATGATGGGGGCTATAGTTCATCCTGCCTGAGTCCACTGCTGATCCACCAAGTGGGATACAGGGCCTCGTCATTGTCTCTACGGTAGTGGGAGCCCCATCGAAGTTCTGTTGCGATGATCTATCAGTTCTTCGTTAACGATTTCGCTTCGTATCATTTCAACCAGAGCATCATAGGACGTGGGGTTTTTGTTTCGCTCATCCCTCCAAAATAAGGTGTTCATGTTGAGGCCTCTTCTTAGGGTAGAGATGGCCTCCCTATCTTTGACTTGCTCGCAATAGGTCATCTCATCCGTAAAATGAGCCAGATAGCTTTTCAAAGTTTCGCCTGCTTGTTGTCTCATGTCTTGCAGCCTCTGGATGGGGGCTTCACCCTCTTTGTGGAACAGGTACTAGTTTAGGAAAGCATTTTTGCGGTCTGGCCAGCTTCGTATACTACCGGCAGAGATGCGGCTATACCAGATTTCTGCAGCTCCGGTGAGAGTGAGATGGAAGACTAAGCATTTTAACGCTTGCGAGGCCCCTCGCAAGGACATCTGAGTTTTATAGTTGTTAAGGTGCTTTACTGGGTCGCCTTTTCCCTCATATTTCGGTATCGTTGGAGGCACGAAGTGGTTTGGAACCGGGGCGCTCTTAATTCTCNTGAACAGGTACTAGTTTAGGAAAGCATTTTTGAGGTCTGGCCAGCTTCGTATACTACCGGCAGAGATGCGGCTATACCAGATTTCTGCAGCTCCGGTGAGAGTGAGATGGAAGACTAAGCATTTTAACGCTTGCGAGGCCCCTCGCAAGGACATCTGAGTTTTATAGTTGTTAAGGTGCTTTACTGGGTCGCCTTTTCCCTCATATTTCGGTATCGTTGGAGGCACGAAGTGGTTTGGAACCGGGGCGCTCTTAATTCTCACGAAAAATGCAAGCTTTCATCATCATCATTTATCTCGAACGACCTGCAAGGGCCGTTGGAGTCATTTTCCTCCGCTTGATAACGAGGTTGTGATGTCCCTGCTTGATTTCTCAGTTTGGCTTCATCCCTCCTTTCTCGCCTATTTTTAGGCAGAGGGGAATTTCTCGAGGTTCGTACCCCTAGTGTTCCTGCCCTCCTTGGGCAGGAGGTGGTTGATAGGATCTATTTCTAGGCTTTGAGGGTCCGATTCAGTTGAAGACGATGTTGGATCTTTGAGATCCGTGTTCTTGGGAGTATTCAGGCGGAAAGTTCCCTTCGGATGACACATATTCGCCCGCTCGGCTCGTAACATAGGTTGTGGAGGCGTCAACCCCAACTTTCCTTTCTACCAGGTTGTCATTTGTACCACACATTTAGGGGTATGCTGCAATATCATTCTCCTCACCTTCTTGAGGGAATCCTCCTTGGCGAGGCAGTTGGTATCCAGCTTGCTTGTGCATTTGCATCAGTAATTGTTGCATGTCCACATTCTGTTGGGCCATGTTCCTCATATTTGCAGCCATTTCTCCTACTTCTCTGGTCAAGCGTGCTATTGTTCCGCCTCGCCTATGCTGGTGGTGAGGACGGCGTATGTTCACGTTGCTATGGAAGATCTCTTCTTCATAGACCTCCTGATGTCTATTCCCGATTTGTGTTCCTTGATGGCTAGAACTCATTTCTCTCTGGTTCCTCTTTGATTGTGTTCGAACAGTTCTTTGCTGGTTCCTTTCTCAAGAACTGAATCCCTTTTTCAAGGTCTTGTATCGGATGGTTTTTACCAGTAGGATGTTCATGGTTATGGTATCAAAGCTTCCCACTGACGACGCCAAACCGTTAACCCCAAAAAATGGACCAAGAAGGCGGCCAACAGATAGTGTTTTTATAATGTATGACTATGAGTGATAATATGGCTCTGGTTTGTTAAAGAGGGTCGGCTTATATAGAGAGAATTCTAGTTTCAGTAGATGAACTTTCATTACCCTTCTATGGCATTAGGTTTGGCCTTTTATACTGGATTGGGAAGAATGAGGCCCGTTGGATGCTGGGACGCGTGGCTTCATCAGGTTAATTGGCTTTTCTAGTCGCTTATATCAATCAATCAATCGGTTAGTCAGGGTATTAAATGCCAAGGTCTAATCCTATTTCGTGCAAGTGGGATGTGATTGTATAGGCGTGCAGAGGCGGCGTTGGCAGTGAGTTGTCTTGTCAATCCTTTCCCACCAGATCGAGAGAAGATTCTGTCCTCGCCTCTCCACAACCAGCTATTTACACGGCGGGTGTGTTAAAAAAGGAGTCGGTCAATTTTACCTTACCATTTATTTCTGCCTTTAGAAAAAAGTGGGTCGCCCGTTAGAAATTCGCAGTGGCTTCCTATCCAAATGAAGGGGTCGTCCAGCAGTTAGCCGCGTGCTGCAGGGGCCCTTCGCATGGGGCCCCTATCCAATCGGGTATTGCCACGTGGGACGAACTGTTTAGACTAGTAACAATATTTAACTTTTCCATTATCATTATTTGTACAACATAAAAGATGTATAACTCATGTTTAAAAATACAAATATGAAGATTCATACAACAAAGAGACAAAGTTTGAACAAAATAATCGTATAATTATGCTTACAGCCAGGACCCTTTGTGTTTTCTTAGATTTCATTGGAATTTGAATGGGCAAATAGATGCAATTTTGAATATTGAAGCAATACCTTTGGGAATTGCAATTACAGTTGTAGATCTTGTCGTCCTCATTTTGTTTTTCATAAGAGAGTATACGAGAATGATCATAAGAAAAGATCTTCGGGCCTCTCTTCTTCACGAAGTGCCTTTGATAACTCACTCTGTTATCGGTCTTGATTTTTTCTATTTTATTTTTTTATCGGTGATGTTACCAAAAATCATCACCTATTGATTTTCGAGCTTGAGGATTGAGAATATCACGAACAAAATCTCCTACATCTGAAAGCAAAGACGTCGAGGTGTGCCCTTATCGTCCTCCTAATTCTTAAATTAACGATGAGGGAAAATATAAGCATAAAAATATAAATTGAATGTAAAAACATACCTGAAAAATGATTTAGAACATTTATTTATAGATGTAAGTAGCACACTCTTGATATGATTAGATACTTGAAGCATTATCTGTTTAAAATATGTAAAAGACTTGAGTATTTCAATATGAGTAAGAGAGCATCTCTAAGAGACTCTCTATTTTAAAGAGCATATTCTATCATTTGGAGAGTATCTATAAATTTAAAGAGTTAAAATTTTGAAGTATTCCAACAAACTCTTTATATTTAACACTAAGTTTTACTACTTCCAAAAAATATTTATTATTTTTCTTTATTTTTTATTTTAACTAGGTTTTATTTNACAAAAAACATTATTCTATGCAATTATTTCTTATTTATTTTCTGCATTAGAGCATCTCCAAAAGACTCTTTATTTTTAAATGACATATTCTATCATTTGGAGAGTATATATAAATTTAAAGAGTTAAAATTTTGAAATACACCAACCAGCTTTTTATATTTAACACTAAAGTTTACTACTTCTAAAAAATATTTATTATTTTTCTTTATTTTTTATTTTAACTAGGTTTTATTTAGATTATTTTATTATTTTTCTATAATGAAAATTGAAACTTTTTGAATGCATTAATTTATAGAGAGTGAACGACTCTCCAAAACTCACTCTCTAAATTAAAATGTTGATTTAAATAGTCTCTTGTAGCATGATTTTAACTGTTGACTCTTTAAAATAGAGAGCATCTCAAGTTTAAAGAGTCTCTTGGAGATGCTCTAAGTTAGTTAGAATCCAATCTTATTGGAGTTTGATAAGTTTGAAGATGGAAGTAAAGTCCTACTAGAATGGCTTTTGAGATAGAGAATGGGACAAAAGTAAAAACCCGTGGTGACGTGAAATTGTCAAGTGCGACAATTAAGCCCGACGAGGACACCTTTGGAAAAACTCCCAAGATGACCGAGAATAACCTCAGGTATGGTTGTTCGGGCTTGATAAAAAAATGACCATATCAATCGGGTTGATGAAAAACATTATTACATTATGCACGTTGAATTTATTATTTGAATGGTTATGATTTGGAAAATGTTCGATCTTGAACTTTTAATGATTTGCGTATATGACTCACGTGATAATCAAATATAGAGATCATTTTCTATCATTCCTGTATTCCTTAATAATCCGAAAATGGCCTACGTTTTATAAATAGAGTAATTAGCACATAACGTCCTTACATTTTATTGTTATTGTTGAAAACGTTCTTACATTTCATTTTTTGACATTTTCAATCTTATTTTCACATTTTATTGCACAAAATGTCATTTTCATTTATTTTTTCAATTAAAAATTCTGAAATAACGAATATGCCATTCTATTTAAATAAAACAAAAGGAAAAAGAAAAAAAAACTAATTACAACCATAGTTTCAGGTTTTTTAAAAAAAGTGCAAACAAGTCCCAAACTAATTATTAAAAGAGTAATTAGCACATATGTCCCTACCTTGTGAAAAACGTCACTACCGTTTATTTCATTTTTTTAGCATTTTCATCCTTAATTACATATTTGAATGCGCAAACCATCGTTTCCATTAATTTTCATCTAATTTTTCAACAAAAGCTGTGAAATGAAAGAATACATCCTCCTATTTATTTTTTTAAAAAAAATAATTTATTTGAGACTCGTTTATCATTTTTTAAAAAATAATTTTTAATTTTTCAATAATTTATTTGGAATCATTTACTCTTTTTTTTAAAAAAATAAAATTGGGACTATGGTTGAAATTAGTTCTTTACTTTTCTTATTTTTCAAAAAAATTTAAATATGAGGGTATATTCGTCATTTCACGACTTTTATTAAGAAATTTGATGAAAACGGATAGAAATGATGATTAGCGCAATTAAAAGTGTAATTAAATGTGAAAATATCATAAAAATGAAAGACATGAACGTTTTTCACAATAATAGTAAAATGTAGGCACTTTACCTGTTAGTTACTCATTTAATAATTTATTTGGAATTCGTTTGCATTTTTTTAAAAAAAATTGGGACTGTGATTACAATTAGTTCATTTTTTTTTTCATTTTTCAAATTTAAATAGAATGGTGTATTCATCATTTTATAATTTTTAATTAAAAAAATGGATAAAAATGACATTTTGCACGATAAAAGGTTGAAATAGAGGTGAAAATACCAAAAAATGAGGATTATGAATGTTTTACACAATAATAATGAAAGGTAAGGACGTTATGTACTAAAATATCATTTTATAAATATAAATGAGAAACAGGGGCGGACCCAGCACCTGGCCAGCCCCCGCGGCCGCCCGTGCTGGGTCCGCCAGTCCTTCAAGTTCCGCCGGGTAGCCGGTAGCGCCGTAGTGGGAAGGAAGCAGCCGCTGAACTCTTGTTCAATG
>CAIGRK010223012.1:0-21711 GCA_903798315.1 Fraxinus greggii
AAATACCGAATCAAACGTTAAAAAAAAAAAAAAAGGAAAAAAAATTAGCTGAGTTTAGCCATAAAGCCATTTGGTTCGACTCGGCTGGGCTCACTGCTTGTACAAATTTTAAATCGCTTGAATGAATATTTATAATTTAAAATACTGAATCAAACATTAGCCATAAAGCCATTTTCTTGTAGCCAAAAATTTCTATTTTATTTTTCTAATATTGAATAAAAATCAATATTTTTAACATACTCTATTTTTTTTTTTTTTCGATTTAACATATACACGCTATAAATTGGGTAAATATTAAAAAAGCCGAATGCATAAAGAAACAAAATATTTGACCGAATTGATATTTGACGGAATTGTTTTAACAAGGTTTTGCCGTCACATCCTCCTCACCTGAATCATAAATATCTGCCAAACTAGAATTGACTCCATATGACACGTGTAAATAAATATACACGTAGCTTGATGAGATATCGTCATTAAAAACATGTGTACACATTCAATCTTGCTACGTAATTTAGACCCTAACTTATTACACTATTTTTCACATCTCACACATTTAATCAAATCATCACAATCTCGCCACATCGCCAATCTGTCAAAAAGAATGTCAAAAGTATATGTACAAATATCTTAATTTTTGTGTACACATTTTATATAGAACTGCCAATTTCTTCCTTAATGTCCACATGGATTGACTATGAATTGCTCGAATCACATATTCATAATCCCTACTTCAAGCAAATCTAGCATTAGCCTCAATAATACTTGCTCGATCCAGGATTGAACAAAGAAATCATCAAATTACAAAATAATCAAATTGCTGGTTTGAGTTCACATGAATCCAGTCAACATTCAGTTTTGAACCAAAAAATCGAATTACAACAATTTTGTTTAGATTTCAATACCTAAAAACTATTTGAAATCGATTTGAACTGTTTATCAATGACAAGACCTTAACCTCTATTTTTTACCATATAATACTCTCCAATCAACCCTACCAAACATGTCACAAGTTTGTCTTGAATGTAGAATTTATTTTGTGCATCATCGATTTAGAGTATTGAACAATATAAAATTCAAGATTTTTAGCTTTTTTTGTTGAAACTATGAAATACTATCAATCTTCCCTACCAAATATGCTATAATGGTCACTAGAATATGGGAAAAAAAGAAGAACGAGAAGACCAATTAAGAATGTGCACTGAAGATGTTGAATATGAGGAAGTATGTAAACATTATGTCACATTGAATACAGCCTCATTTATTGTAAACCCATGACAGAGCTTCATTCTTCCTATGAGTTCTACAAAAGTCTGCCAGGCAAGTACTTACTGCATTGCAAATGGATTTATATGATGAATAATGACCCTAAAAAAGAGGTAGACTCGCTGGGAATCGCACGTTCATCCATAGTTTCTCGTAAGATACCAAATGGTACCATTCTATTTGCTCTAGCAATGAAATCTTCATTTCATATAGCTTCCTTTTCGGAGGCTGTTCATCTTGGATCATGTTGTTTAACACCTGTTTCAACAAAGTCAGTCAGCAAAAGATTTTTTGAGTTTTAGGACTTCTCTCTCATATTTTTGATAACAGACCTTAGAATCAATATCAAAAGCCAAGCCAACAGCTTCAGAAAGGATTATGACATAAATCAAGGTTACCTTTAGTGCAGTTCCAAGCCTTCCTTTACGTCTCTCGTTTGTAACCAAGAGTGTGCCATATCTGGAGGATTTTACATCCACCCATTTTTTGAGTTCTTTGAAGTTCTCTTCAAACAAATCTGGTTGGACATGAGAATCAGAATCAGCTTCAGCATCCTCCGCATCCGTGTGTTTCTCACCCTGTCACGACAATCATCGTGATTAGATACACTCAAAATATTTAACTGGAAATGCAATGACTTGAGAATGCTAATTAGCCATGCAATTTCACAAACCAAAACAGCACTACCAAACACCAAACTACGCTCTAATTTGGCTAGACATGCATATTATTCTTCTATATTAACTAGTTTAGGCATCATGTTCATGGCCAAGGAAAAATATCCAAAAGAGAAGGTACAACATATGACAACAATAAGTGGATGGAATACCAAATATACCTTCAGATGTTCGATCTCTGCTAAAGCTATTCCTTTCTGGTACAAGGCTTCTGCCAACTGATCACGAGTTGTCTCCATTTTCTTTTTCAGTTTCTAAATAATTAAGCATATTTCTAGAGTGTGAGAACAATCTATAACTATTTATATGAGAAATGATGGATTTTCCTTAATATTTCAGGATGAAAAATGAGGAGCAATTGAGAAAATTAGATACTCACTTCTGCACCCTCATCTTCTGGCTCAGTTTTCTGAGAAAAATATTTGGCCAATTCATCTGTATCAACACTGTCAATAACCTCATCTGCGGCAGTGATGATCTGAAGAGTAGCTTCTATTAGTTACGGATCACAAATATTCGAGTCGTAAACAAGATATTTAATGAATATAAATAAAGAAGCATGAATCATTAACACTGTTTTGAATTAAATTTCGCTAATTATATTTTGGTGCCAGAAGAATGGAAAGCTGATCTTTGTATTTCAGTTTACCTCTTCATAATGATGAATCTTGTCTTCAACATTCTTCCGGGAGAGCAACCCTTCCAATATTTTAGAAAGCAATGGCGTGTATTTGGGGTACTCTGACTGAAAATAAATTGTAACAAGTAAACATTCAGCAATTGAAATAACACGCCACATAGTGAGCTGAGGACCCGCATGTCAGACATATATAACAAAATGCATCTAAAGAATTCAAAAGGTAAAAATGAACTTACAAAGAAATGAGCTGAGGGAAAGCTCATTAAAACTAAAACATAGATAATTTAGTCATTAGATTGAAAAATGCTATCCAATAGTAGTTGATTATGTTGTCCAAAATGATATCCATTAACGATTAGGTACTTGTTATAATCCACACATACATAATTTCTGAAAAAAAAGATGCCTAAAGATATAGAGAATAGTGACCTTAAGCGAGATGGATAATTTCTTCCATGCAGCACGTTCCTCGTCAATGCCTTGTTTTAGACTGGCTAGAACTTTAATTTTGGTATTGCGGAGCTGTTGGCAAGATGAATTCCAAAATTAAGCATCTTGGCAATTTGAAACACCAAAAGAAGATTCTTCAGTATAATTAAGGTATTTAGAATCACCCAATATGTAAGAACAATGATAGATAGCCAACAATATCACGGACACGTGTGTCCGATACGCGATTTTTAAAGAAAGTACAGACATGACACGTTATCGATACATTGATTAAATTCTTAAATATTCTTCATATAAATTCAGTTTTATACTTGTTATTAATTTTTTTGTTTAAATCTTATAAACATAAGTACCTACTTGTTACTTGCTAATAATTTTAAATTAACAATATATAATATTTCTAATAGAAAAAAAAATGATTACGGTAGAGTGTTCGAGAAGTGTCGGTATCTCGACTAGTGTCCGACACGGACGCGCTACCCTAACTGAAGTGTCCGCGCTACAGAGATTATCATCCTAATGCACATACTGTGCATTCCCCTCTTCTTTCTGCATTTTGATTATCAATTGTTCTGTTTTCCTTTTCCCTACCTCCGTGTGTGGTGGAAGGTTGATTGGTGCAAAGATTTTATAAAACCTTAATTTTCTTTTGCGATATTTGCAGAAGAAATTCAGGTGGGCCAAAAGACTGACAGAATTGAAATAAAATTCTGTAAAGAGGACACATTTAACATCAAGGACTGGTAATCAATATCTCTAAACTAATGTATAAAAAATGATCCCAAAACTAAAAGCGACTGCAGAACTACTAAAAATGCAAGCTGCTATTCATATTTAGTTTAAAATTGAGCTGTAAACTTATAATACTACCTCTTCTTCTAACTTTTCCTCCACACTCTTAGTGCAACTTGAAGAAAAACCTTTACTGTTGTCGTCATCTATCTGAACAGAAGATATAAACTCAGTTACAGAAAACTTGGACAAGCATAATAAAAAATGATATAATAAATCCTAACAAAGGCGAGAAATGAATTCATGTTCTCAGACCATAATAAATCGAAATTATCAAAGATATCAGCTGTCATAACCTGAATTGGTGGCACTAGATATGATATCTCATAAGATACAGGATTCTTTTCTGGATTTTTACCCACATCGTTAATTGCAGATGAGAGCTTTCCGTATGAAATTGCCCCAACCAGTTCAGATCCTCCTGGAGTGTGCTGCAAGTAAATTAAACATCAAGTTGACTTAATCTGATAGCAATTCTCCCATTGGGCTGCAAATTATGAGAGGATATAGATGGCGGTTCTTTAATAGACATGAAAGATTTCCAGGGACGCAAACCTTGGGGAGCTTGTCCTTTGCTGGAGGGCCCACATAAAATGCTTCTTTCACACTACCATGAGTGAATGTAAAGGAGGTTATTACATAAGCATATGAAATGACTCTAAGGAGACAAAGATTAGCGTGAAAACAATATACCCAGGAACTAATGTTGAAGATTTAAAGCTTCCATTACCCATCACAGGGCCATCAGGTTGATCATAAAAACTCAATCGAATAACTTCCTACATCAAGAAAAATATAAGAGCATCAAACAGATATCTCCAAAAGAAGAAAAACCATAAAGTTTAACATGCGATCAAATTAAAGGATATCCTGACACCTAAAAGGATGAAGGTAAAATCATCTACAAGAGAGCCCTTTTGAAATTTCGATATTTCCAACCCAATTAGTATAGTGTTGGTAATCTACCTTCTCTTCCAAGGTTCTTTCAATGAATAACACCAAGTGCTTCATTTTCTCCAAATACTGCATATTGTCATGCCTGAAACAAAAAAAATGGAAGATAACGAATGCGATATCCAACTTCCTCAAGCTTTAGATATTAATGTAGCTTTTTTCTTTTCCTTCCTTTTGTCCTTCTAGCCTTCTTAACCTTATCTTTCGGCATAGCTTGAAATACCCAAATGTATAGGAAAAACCTTAGCACAATACAATTTCAGACAAGGAATACAGGTTCCAAATATTCAGGCATCAATAAAAATTTCACCTGCTAAAATATTTGTTATCTCAAATACTAAATCAAATGACAAGAGAAACAGTGAGGTCCACTACAGATGTTTTGTCTGTATGAATTAATGCAATCTTAGCAATTGCACAGAGAAAATGGCCTTGCCTTAGATAAAGCTGCAAATTGTATTCGCCCTTGGGAAGTTTTGCAGAATCTGGATAAACATCACCCATGGCATATACACGCTACAACAGAAAAAGAAATCAGTACGCTAAGTGAAAACCAGCACATCGAGGAACACCAAGAACCTAATGTCACTTTCTTATAAGAATTGTATAAGCTGGAAAAGTGCAAGCAAGTTTACTCAAGGGTGGATGGAAATAAGTAAAGAGAAATAAGCCCGTGTCCATAGTTTGGGATTCCAAGATCCTTCATTTTGCTATTTTCTACGACATAAAATAACATTTTAATATTTTAGCACTGCAAGGTTGGCTGTAACTAATGCAAATAATCGCTGTATCTGGCTGGCATTCATCAAAAAGTTTCAATTTGAAACAAACACATGGTAGCACAAACAACAGGAGTTTGAGATCCATGGTCATTTTCCTCCAAGGTTTTGTATTAGAAGGACGCAAACAACTTTTGAAATCAATTTATGGAATCTAAATTTCATTGAAGAACATGTTAATGAATCTGAAATGGTAGATTTCATTTTCGAGTTTAAAACCTTTAACACACACATTGCAAGCAAGTAGATGCTAGAGTTATACTGTTCGAGTGGTGGAAACATTTTCTATTCATTTTTCACTAGCATGTGAATATTTTTAAAGCTATCTATGATTGGGGTGTTGTTAATATCATATTGCAAGTTTATTGAGTAACCACAAATTCCACAAGGCAACCTGAAGATTCGGTAAGAGGAAGCACGTAGATCAAGGACTAGGACTCTCATTTTATAAATTTCTTATGTAGCCACATATTCCTTATGACTACTCGAAGACTTGGCAACAGGAAACAAAAACATAAAGGGCTAGATTTCAGGGGCTGTGGTGATAATAATAGACTGGATGAAGATTTTAAGAAACATGATCTACTCCAGGTAAACCCATCTTTGACTCTCTTATGAAAAATACATAATAAAATCTAAGAATTTCCACATTTTTTAAAAGATAGAAATCTAGAACAGTACTAGAAGCCGTTGACAGTTGAAATTTGTAGTAACTCCTATATAAAAAGTTGGACTGCAATGAAATAGTGCTACATTCTTACAGGGACATCTCCACATAATTCTCGCTTCCATATTAAGACTGCTAATAACATTCTCACATATTATCAAACAGACATCTAAACTAAGGTGCACATATGGAAGCAGAACACCCAAAGTTAGTAGCATGCAGTCTTTAGAAATGCTAATTTCTTATTCCAGACCCATATCAGATCTGGCATATGTAGAGGCAATCTCATTGATATGGCATATATCATTCTTCACAGTAGGGGCTGTTATACAATGTCTATGCACGAGGATCAAGTTTTTGTTTCCAGCATTAGATGTGAAGATAAATAGGTTTTGGTCCGTCAGAGTTTGCTGGTACTTAATTATGTATGTGGGTGTCTCTTTGTCTATCAAGATAATAAAGTCAAATAAGGGACAAAATCCAATTCGTAGTGAGCAGGAGCAGAAAACATAACAATAATAAACAAAATATTAACAGAATCAATATGTTTGAAAAAGATACGAGCTTTTCTACAGCAAGGAAAAAAAATGATTAACATGTCATGAGAAAGCTGGGTAACAGTAAGTCAGTATTTAAGAACAAAAGATATTCACCTTGTTTGGATCTGATATCATGTAAAATTGAGACTCAAACTTGTTATCATATATGCGATTATTAAGTAGGGGAATCTGGGGCTTTATCTCAGCTGCATCTTCCAATTTGAATTTGTAACTGCAACACCAGAGGGCAAGAGTATGTCAGGTATCATCACCATAAGTGCAATCAGATGCCATAAGAAAGTAATTCTGTGTTAAACAAGAACCCACGTCAATATTAGTGCCAGTGTCTGTTTGCCTGACGGCAATTTGTCCCGCTCTGCTGCTAGCGTGCTCAGTTTAGTATCAATAGGACGATATGGAACTCTTACCTGCAAAAGATTTCATCTATGAACGAAGAAACAAGAAATATACCCAGAAACAGAAGAAAAATGACGATGACGATGAACATAATCTTGGCTGGAAAAGTATTATGAGTAGAGGTAGTCACAAACGACTCATTACCTTATTTAGTACTGCTGTAGGGCCAAGTTTCTCCACAGATAGAAGAGCTTCAGCATCAACTCGGACAGGTGCGTCACCCCCGCGAAGTACAATTTCTTTGTTGTTGATTCGGATGCCATGGAATGCAATCTGAAAATTTGAATCAGAGACCGAAAAAGAATTTTCTTATTGAACTATGAAACATATTTATGAAAAAAAGAAACAAATTGTCACCTCAAATCCTATAAAAGAACACCACCCCCCAGCACGTACACAAAAAGATGGGAGAAGGAAGAACATAACGCGCAGAACATGATCTTTAAAACCAGCAAGAAAATAGACGACTGTCAATGCCTGAACTAAAAGCATTCCCCTGTAGTATATATGTTTTGAAATACATCCATACAGCAAAGTAAAATTCAGTACAAAAATATTGTTTTTTAAAAATGGAAAAAATTTGATGAACAATACGTTAATCTGTCTCATAATTGACAAGGCCGAACAATGTAACCATTCTATTTCTGGTTGTAAATCATAATTTTGCAGCAGCTATTAGTTCATAGAGATCATAGAGGCTTTGACAATAGTCAAACTTCTAGTCTGCAAAGTAGCCATCTTTTTGATGGTTAAAAAAGTTCAAGGTTATATACCCAAAACTTCTGGTTTAAGAAGTTGCCGTCTTTTCTGATGGTTTAAAAAAAATAAAAAATAAAATTCTGAAACTGATTGATGTTCATCTTTCCATGATGTAAGAAGCTAGACTGTTAAAACTTACATTCAATCACATGCAGTAGTCATGAACATCAAAAGAAAAGTACACTAAGAATACACATGCTTTTAAGGTTGCTGCATTACAAGTGTCGCAAAAATATTCTCCTACATTCTGGAATAATATTGAATAAAAAGGTTTAATGTAATGATAGCGATATTGTTTTTCTATTGCTAATGCACATAATGATGCCAGAGTACTGAAGTGTCCCAGCAAAACTTCATCATTTTGGAAGAATACTAAATTCTACAAGGAAAGAAACGTTACTTCTAGATCTACAACAGTGGTTTCATGAATTCCAACACCGCTGGACCAAAATTGAGCAATTGCTAGTTCCATTGTAAGGCCACCCTCCACAGGAAAGGCAAAGCTTTTGGAAGAAGGAGAAGAAAATGTAGCGACACTTTCCCATTTCATGGGCCTTTGAAGGGGGGAAATCTGTACACAAAAGAATGTTAATGAACATCCAATCATTTGTGAGATGGCAGATTAATAAGATCCACAAGATGTTTTACCTGAACAGCATCTATGAAAAATCTTCGAGCCGTTTCAAATCCTGCTGTTTTCATATTTGCCTCAACCCAAGTTGCACCACGTGGAACTTCAATAAACTTGCGTTCAATATGGCCTACATAAGAAGCAAATACTAAAACAGGGATTTCCAGTTGAAAAAGAACGTGTTTGTCATACAAGGGGGAGAATAAGAAAAAATTGATTTAGAATCCTAAATCACGAGTTATAGATGTTTCCCAATGCATAAAAAATGAGACTTGGGCCAAGAAACCTTCCAATAATTGATTGAAAATTTTGCAATTAATTAATCATCCAACGCGGACGAGGAGGAGAATACGACAAGGAAAATAAACTCTGATAAGGGTGACTCATCTTAACCAGGCAGTAAAAACCATCCACAATAATCCTTGATAGGATCCCCATTTTAACAACCTTGCTTCTAAAATAGATAAAAGATAACAAGAAGCCAATCTTATTGCCATTAAATAGTGTAGTCAGTTGAATATTCCTTTGTCACTCTGTTCAATTCTGAGGTGCATCTCGGTTTCAATCCATTCATACAATCTTAACAATGCCATTTTTGGATCATAAAAATGTGCTTTTTTGCTGCCAATACAGATAAGCGATTGGTTGGCAAGAATAGTGGATTAATATGGCGGCAAGGTGCCTCCCCCCCAGGTCCCTCCAACTGGTTCTACTATAAAGGCCTTCACCACCAAGACAGGAAATTATAGCCAATAAATCTAGGAAAAGGTTGTAAAAGTTATCACAAGAATTCTCAAAGAATTTAGTTTTGGGAGTAAGAATACTCTCTTCAACAAGTTGCTTATTTAAAATTAGGATATATACCAGGCAGAAATGACAGCTTTTGAAACGTGACCAGGGGAGGTCGGCTTTCCACAGCTTTAGGCTTTGTTATAGTAACCGGAATTCTGAAGAGAGGACCACGCCACGGTGCTTTGCAATCTAATCCATAGACTTCATAATAGTGTAAACCATCACTGAGATGCGTAGGGTCCACAATCAAGCTGGAAACAACGGAGAAGGCTTGTATCCGTATCAATTAAAAAGATATTAGTTAAATTGATTTATATTTGGTGGATACTAAGTTATGAAAACTAACTTGAAGTCACGCCCATTATGAGTGAGGAGAAGATACTCCGGAGCTCTCACCACTGCTTCTCCAGTAGAATGTAACTCAATACACTCTTCAAAGGGAACCAGTTGGTCTAGGTTGCTGGCATCTTCATGAAACTTGGGTTCCACTTTCACTGTCCACTGAGATAGACATAATCATCAGCTACTAGGACCAAAAATTAAATTAGAAAATAAAATGAAAAGTAGTTGCCAGCATCCAAATGGTAAATGGTTCACAAGGTTAACAATATGATTTAAGGGAAAATATTCCGCATAGATTTAATAAATATATCTGCCTTGATTATTGAAGTATGAAATCCATCCTTTTTCGTTGACAAACCGTTATCAACCCAACATTGTTTCTAGAAGCTCATTCTAATATGCACACAGGTGAACTTATCGAAACGACAACTGGACAACAAGTTTATAACTTCAATTAAGCCTGTCATTTTTCAATGATGTATAATCATTTATAATCTAGTAATATTGAGAATATTACTAAAATTTGCAAAACATTGGTACAACTGCTCACTCTAGTCATTGGAAATGGGAAAGGACTTTGAAGAGAGTCCTTGTGTCATAATCCTTGTTTAGCGTTTATTCCTTATTATTACCTCTACGAAGCAGTCTCTCATGCATGTCACTGGAAATTCAAAGGTTAATATGTTTTAGCACAAGAATAAATAAAGCATTTGGAAAACATATGAAATTCAGTGGCAGCAGATCTAAATACAAGAATGGAAAGTTTCAGAAAGAATTAGACATATTTGACAAACCATCATTAAAGCCTCAAACACAATGTTGGAACTAAAAAGGCTAAAATGTTCTAACTATGAATAAATTTTGTACATTGAATAAATTCATGAATTGCGTAAAAAATTCTTCCACGAAAACAACCTCAACTAATGAGATACATAAAGAAGTCGACAAAAGTTGATGAATATGCTATAGCAGCTTCTTTTATTGACCATGGAATCTCACCTCTGTTTTCTGTCGACAAGAATTAGCCTCCCTTAGGTAGATACCTCGTGATGCGGGTGCTGCAATAAAAACAGTCTTAAATTACCATCTTATTTGGTTACTTATTGGTAATATGAGCATCCCGCAAGAAGCAATGACCATTAAATAAATAGCTAACACAAAGTCCCTTGAAACTGAAATTCTAAGAACTTTAATGTAGACAACTAAAAACCTATAACTTTTGCAAACATTGTGAAAACTGAAAGACCAGAAAGAAAAGTATGAACTTCCAAAACATTGCAGAGGGGTTTCTGAACCACCCTGCACAATCATACAGGATGTCAAGATAAAATGTAACGTATTGGTAGCGGCCTTGAGAGAAAAACGGATCTTTCCTCTCAAGTACTACAGCAGTTGGGTCTGGCTGTAGCTACTACATATTCAACACCTTTGACAAACCTGTTTGAATAAAAACCTGAACCAATTGCAAATAACTTCTAGCACAAACTCATACATCATAATCAGATGTTTGATTCAAGTTGTTAAAGTGTGAAACAAAAGTACACAAAGGAAAATTTTACCCACTTGGTTTTCCAGACTGATTAACCTTTACTTGGTACCACACACACGGAACATTACATGACTTCTGAACGTATTCATAGGCCCTGACATTCAATCCCCACAAAGTATCAAGTTACAGAGGGTTCAAATAACCTCTTGCAAGTAAAGAAAATAGGCAACAAGTTGTGAATCTAACTTGTCAACTTGCATAAGCCCTTGTCCAGAAGTCAGTTTATCTTCAGGCAATCCACCCACAGGAATTGCTGTGTTCTCCAGAGCCTTCCGGACACTGTATGGACTCACAGGAATCCCTTCAGCCTTTAAGATTAGATGATTTTATCAAACAATGGAAGAGACAGCATAGATGAAACCAAAATAACAAACAAATCAAATAAAAGCAGGACAAGACATCATAAGAACCTTCATGGCACTGACAAGCAGAGCAACCCCACCACAAGCACATGGAGATGACATTGATGTACCATTCATAAGCATGCGCCGTTGAAGAGTCCATGTAGGAACAGGAGCTACAGCTCCTCCAGCAGCACTTATGCAGACTCCAAGATCCCCGTCAGCTGTTGGTCCTCGACTAGACCTGCATATCTTTCAGCTAATCAGTTCAAATCAAACCAAGAACCAGAATGACAGCTTCTTCCATTTCAAATCTCGCGTACTATATTTATTCAGATGAGAAAGTCAGCAATGGATGTCAAAACTAACAGTATGCCATTTGGCCAAAAATTGGATTTTTTTTGGAAACAAGAACATAACATACCAGGTATATTCAAGACCTTCAGGAGGAGCCTCAACTAAGTTGTGAGTTCCGGCAGCCATGGTAGGAGAAACATATGCACCAACTCCTATAATACTCGATGTGGTACCACCGGGTGCACCCACAGTGCTCAATGCTGGTCCATTGTTACCAGCACTACTAACATATATCAGCCGGTGCTTGTTGACTACCTATAAATTCCATAAATGGTCAGTGTGACAGTGCCACCTATGGGGCATAACAGGTAACAGCACAAGGAGCTAATCTAAAGTTCATGGGATAGTAATCTTACCTCATTCACGAGATCAACAAAACGACCATAATCTGGGAGCAAAGTGGCCTCCCCATAACTCATGTTTATAAGATCACATTTGTGCTGCAAAATAACATTTAACAATCATAATCAAGAAAACTGAAAAATAAAAATTCATTGTCAAGAAAACTGAAAAATAAAAATTGCGCAATTGTATAGCGCAACATCCACCTTTCAGATGACACTAACTGCCAATCAAAGGGAGTTTTTAGGTGCAAAAACTGACAGCTATGACCAAAATATTGCAACATATCTATTTTTTTATTAGCAAACAGAAACACAAACAAAACAGAAGAAAGGTCAAATCCATAACAAGGCACAAATGAACTACTACCATAGAGTTTGACAGCAAAAGCCATCTTGATCGTGTCTTGATTTATTCTGCTTCTGTAAGTAACAAGAATCATAACAATTTCATACCTTAAGGATATAACTAACAACATGAAGTTACCCACCAATTAGTTTTTTCTTCCTAGACATGATAATCTTCCTAGGACATATGACTTTCCACAAGTGATTCTATAAACAACTTTGCAATTCTTCCGGTTGATTGGTTGTTTATACAGAGATATAACATCCACAAATATTCGAAGGAAAAAGAAAAAGAAAGAAAGAAGCAAGATAGAGATACAGGAAGATCAGTTCTTAGATAAGACCAACTGACCAAGCAATGAGAATGCACTTGTGAGGGTCAAATTATTGTCTCAAAATGTCAATACTCGCACTGACATATGATAGGTAATCCTCAGCATTCATGTTATACTGATTGATTTCAGAAATCAATAGAAATTTAAGTTGCTGCCTTCCAGTTATCTTGAATCACTTCGTGAAGGCCACTATCTCAATTCTCATCTAGAGGACCACAAAGCTTCTTATCTAGACTAGCACCAGATAATCTTGGTCATGACAGGTCTCAGTCAATTAAAAATTAGTGGGAAATCCATTTATCTAATATAGTAGAAAGAAGAATGTTATTGATGCATTCAGGTCAATTGCCTTAATATATGACCGTGTTGGGTACCGATTAAAATCCAGATTTTAAAAAAATTGAGCTCAACTAGTCAACTACATGAATACTCTCTCTCCTGACATTAGTCTATCCATCTAAATAATCCTTTTCCGGACCAAAAAACTCTACCACCTAATTTTTAAAGCAAAAGTCAACAATTACTCCAACCCCATTTCTGCTCTTATCCTTACCGGTATACCAAGCTTTATAACCAGTGTTTTTAATTTCATACATGCAACGTATGATGACTCTACTCCACATCACATGCTACCTTAATCCTATTTTTCTCTATCAAATTCTGCACCTACCTGTGTCTACTAGGGAAAAGGGCATCCTTGCTTGCTTCTCCATGCATTCAGCTGTTGATATGTTGTGCTGCTTGTCTATATGCCTAGATAACCTGGGCCACCACTCACTAGTCTAAAAATCAAATGATAAAAATTTATAGACAAATTATAATTTTTAAGTGAATTGGCAATCCCTCACTTCTTCCGTTCAAAAATTGAGTTCCTTAGTTCATATGGACACTCAATCAGAATGAATGCCTATCTTCTGCTACCAGAGTCCAGAAGTACCATCGGGGCATAGTTTTTAAAGTAGTAAAGGAAATTTCAATTTATCAAATGTTGCATATACGCCACAAAAGCTTACTAAAGAACGAACTATCCCATAAATAATCCCCGAAGATGCTTGAACAAACTACTCGATGGTAAAATATGCACACTGGTGTTATATTGCCTATTATGTGCAATCATTCCAAGAAAATGAATACTTGTAGAATCGCAAAACATATAAGATTATCAGTAGCAGGATCTACCTCCACGGCTGCAATCAGTGCTCGAGTCAAGCCTGTTCCTGTTTCCATTGAACCTAAGCGTGAATCTCCAATTTTACACGAAATCAATTGTGCTCCAGGGGCAACGCCATTCAACAAAGGCTCCTAAATTAAGAAAATATGTAGTAGAAGTGTTTTATTACATACAAGTAAAGAGAATAACACAATTTATTGCTGAAGGGTATAATAAATTACCTTTTGATGGAAAGCAGCAGATATTCCAGCAACATGAGTACCATGGGGAGAGCTATCGGTTACGATACTCAAAATGTTGCCTTCATTATATATGTTAAGAACACATGTACAAGCGTATAATTTGCTAAAAATGCCATACTTCCGCTCAATCCTTCAATTGTAGGATAAAAAAAATTATTACAATTGCTAAAGTTATAATTACTGATGAGACACTAGTAAGTGTCCACTCCAAATATTAGACAAAATACAGAACCCAAGTGAAAAGTGGAATAAGTAAAGAATTGCAGCATAGACTAGCAACATCAATATATTTTCAGCCGTATAATTTACAAGAAAAAAATTCGCTTATTTCCGACTAAAAGTATTCTGTCTCATTCCCAAGATGCAAGCAAAGATCCTCAAACATATATAACTTAAGAGAGTCAATTGAATTACTAGAAAAGCCTAAAATACCTATAATTAGTTAAAGGAACAAAGTCAGCAAGCTTCCCGCATCCTGGTTCATCATCAAAACTCTGCGTGTCAAGAGCAGCCCTCCAAACTTCTCCATCATGCCATACAACAGCATCTATGACAGGTCCTTTATCATCATAGCTCTACATGTTTATGCATGATTAAATATAAGCAAAAGGAGATGTATCATGAAATGTATGGAAAAGAAGATTATCCAAGACAGAGACACCGACATCAGCCTGCTTGCGTAGAAGATCAACTCTATTCTGGAGATCCTCCCTGACCTTTTTCAAGTTTGCATCCTCAATTTTCGTGTGTTTCTACATTTCAGAACATAATCATAACTACATGAAAAGAGAAAATGTAGAAAGAAATCAAGCACATGAAGCTGGTGGGAGGAAGAAAATGAAACCAAGGAACACTTTCATATGAACTCCTGTAGAGTTTCACAAGTTCGTATACATCCATATGCGGCTTAATTTTTAAAATAGAACTATAATACCATTCATATAATTGTACTCTTTTTAAATTTTTAACACCTCTCCAAGTGAAACATTTTTGGCATGGGAGCTTAAGAGAGAAGTATTGAACTCCAACTAATAAGAGCACATAAGAAAGGTAACTTCTCCACTTTTTCACTTATTTCATCACTCCAAGAAGACACTGTAACCCTCACACCTAAACCTATGTGCAAACACTTTCCCCTCTCCCTTATTGATTTACAATTTGTTCATGTTACATATTTATATAAGACTGAAATATCTTTGGAACAACTTTACCTAATTTGCACACACATTGAGGGTGCCATGCAACTGTTAATTACAAGAGAAAAATAGGGATCGGGAAGGGTTGCCACTACCATAGTGAGAGGAAGCAGAAGGGGGCTGGAGTAAGGATGAAGAAGATGATTTCATTTTCTTTTTATGATTTTATGTTTACTCAAGGAAAAGTCTTGCAATTTTTGGATAAAATCAGTTAAGGGGACCCAACTAGAACAAATTATCATGGCTGGGGACACTAATGCCAAGTAAAATTTATTGGGGACCGAAGCGCCAATTTATGTAAAGACTGGTGACATCCCATGCCTGTTTCCCTATTGAAAACTACTGCAAAATATTAATTCATGGAAATTGAAAAGTACGAAAAAGCGCACAAGGCATTCAACATCAATTAAACTAAAACTAAATTTAAGACTCCGTTTCGATACAATTTGTAATAACTACTGCTCATTCATTATCCACGCATTTCGTGGGACCCACTACCATTCCTCTTTACAAATTGATTTATATATGTGCCAAATAGAGGATAATCTCAAAAATTTTGAACATAAAATTGAAGCTAAATATAAGTGTCTCAATATGTAGTATTGTAACAAGTTGATAATGTCCAGAGAGAAGCACTAACCTCGTCATATTCATCAAGCTGCTTCACAGCCTCAGCAATTGCTTCCTGGTTCTTTTCATCCCACCTTTTCTTTCTCTCTTTCTGGACACAAAAGAGTTTGAAAATGACAAAAATAACATAATTCAAGGACAATAAAATTAATATGAGGAAACCTTTTGCTTCAAAAATTATCATATGCCATACTGCCCCAACAACTCTTTTGAATTGTAATTATAAACAAATATAGAAGGGTTACCTTCAATCGAGAAGTTAGCGTATTTGTGAAAAGCTCATAAACCAATTGACAGCCCACATGCCATACGCCAGTTGGATTCTTCCATGAAGAATTTAAAACCAAAGTTGAACCTGATACACAACGTTATTTCCGAAAACTCACAAATGAAAAAATGTAGTTAAACCTCAATCTCTTAACAAGTCCTATTTCCAATAAATCTGGGTAGACAAAACCAAATTAAGAAAAACAAAACAACATTTCCCAAAATCAAGAATCAGGAGAATCAAGAAACACACCAGAGGTCCCGCGGATACACCTATTGTCATCAGCCTTCACTACTGTTGATGTATCAATATCTCCACTCCCAGTGCTATCAGAAAAAAACCCAGAAAAGAAAAACTTACATTGGCCGGTTATATTTCACATTTCCCAGAATGAAATGAAGTTGTGAAGGGAAGTAGAATCTTTCTGATTCCAATTCAAAAGAAAACAAATTACAAGGCCATCATACTACATGTACAATTCACAATATAAATGAAGTACTCAAAATCCCCAAGCCTCACATTAAACTAGAATTTCTCCGTATTTCATTATTACTAAATGCACAAGTACAAAATAACGAGTCAACTAAGATTTCACCACGAATTCATTCACTTACCAATCAATAACATCTAAGATCTTTGGCTTCCCATCAGAGGTTTCTTGAAGCCCCGCAGCAGCCGGGTCCACCCCAGAATCTAAATTCACAAAAAAAAAAAACCGCATTGATTTAATTCCCTTTCAATTTAAATTGGAATTGAAAATATACAATAAGGGAATCAAGAAAATACCAAAAATTGCGATAATCACTCCACGACCATCGTATTCTGGGTGGGCTTCAACAAACCTATCGGCAGCAATTTCTTTCTTGGGCATGAGTGAAGCTAAGAAAGTAGACTCGTTCAGCTTGAAATTCCGTAATGCGCCATTGTCTTCTCCAGAAAGCATTGCCCTTATTAAGATTCTACTGCTATTCTCAGTGCAAGTGCTTTTTCTCTCTCTGCTCTCTTTACTGGAAAAATAACTTTTGGGTGCACTAATGAGCAGAGGATGAGTGAGAAACGATGAATGAAAATGTGATTGGAATTGGTTGGAATGGGCGGTATTTAAAGCCAATGATGATTGGATTTGCATTAGTGTTTAATGATGGGTGAAATAATGATGTTGTTAGGGGTGATTTCGGAATTTGACAATATGGGTATCGGATACCGGTGGCGGAAAGTGGAGGAGTACGCCAGATGCCGGGATTTTAGGGGTTATTTGGGTTGTGTGGAGGGCGGAGTTTCCTAGAAGTTTTTGTTAAATTACTTCGTCTATCCTTTGCATGGGAAGAATGGACTAATGTGACCCACACAATTGGTATGATTATGGATAAGAACCTTGGGCCCATTTGAAAAGCCCATCAGAATTCGAATAACATCAGTGGCGTAAATATCGAATAACATTAGTAATTTAGAGGAGTAAATAAAGAGAAAATTATTCCAAACCCTACGTCTTAACTTTCCATTTCAATAATCCCATGATGAAGCTATTTTATTCAAAAACAGGTTTTATTCCATCCCCCCCTACGCGACCCCACCCGATTCCACACCACAATCCATCCTAACTCTAATTCACTTTCCACTCCAAACCTGCTGCTTCATTCTTCTACGACTGCTGCTTCATTTCAATTCTCCGACTACTTCATTCCATAGTTAGGCGGTGGCTTTTCACAGCCGTTTGCAGCAGCAGCGCTTAGCGTTGCAATGATTTGCGATGCGCCACCACTGCAATGCACCACGTGGTGCCAGTTGTGACGCCAAATGGGGAAATTGTGATTGCAGTTGCGATTGTGGTGGCGGTGGTTCGTTGGAGGTGTGGTGATTTGTGGATTTGAGGCGACTACGACGTTTTGGATGGTAAAGAGTGGGGAGATGAATGGTGATTTGTAACCAGTTAATTGATAAATAAGTTGTGACCACCATAAACTTTATAATTCGTGATTAATAAATAAGTTGGGATCTGTAAAAATATGTAATTTGTGATTAAATTTGTAATTGTTATCCACATTTTATGTTTTTGTGACTGTAACGTTCTATAATTGTGATTAGTATGTAATTGTGATCATAAATATCATAAATAGTATTTTATTGTGAAATTAACTTATTTAATTGTCTATTTAATTAATACCACCTAATTCTTGAAAAAAGAGTCACAAATTGTTAGATTTGAAAGTGTATCATTAAATGTTGTTAGTTATGTATTTTTTTCCGTAAATAAACCTCATACAACTCAATGAAAGGGTGAAGTGTAAAGAGTGAACTATGTTATAGAGTAGAGAAAAATGTTAACTACAACATGTTTTAATAATATAAAATTTTATTTTTAAAATTGATTATGTAAATTGCATTTCATTTTTATTTGATTCAATGTTAAATCAATAAAAATAATTAAATCATTAAAAAACACAAAAAAACTGAGTTTAGTAAGACTTAACAAGCACAAAATTCTCTTATTTTTCTCTCTAATTTATAATATATTATTAGCACAAAATTCTAATAAATTAAGTTAGTAAGACTTATTCTTCTTTCCGCTCACAAACGTACGCTAACTGAATTTAAGAATACAAACTAGCCATGTTTGATATATGAGAATATGAAACTTGAAACAATAACAAGCAACATGCTCGATATGACAATAAGTTGTAATCATACTAGATCACAACCCGCAATCACCGCTCCACCTACTGCCTCACAACCACCGATCACATTGTCACCACCACCCAATTCTTTTTTCTCTACTAAAATCTCCCAAAAGCTAGCCTTCACCATCGACCACTACCCCTTTTATAACAGTTGGGGACTTGTCCAATTTCAGATTTGAAACCACCTAAATATAGTTGAAATGCGTTAATTTTCTTTTCTTTCTTTCTGATTTAGGATGGGTAGATGGTTGTGGTGGTGGTATTTTTATGTTGTGGATGGCATTGATGGTGACAATTTTTTTTGTGTGTTTGTGATGGTGGTCTTGGCATTTGGTATATATGGTGGTGGTGTTACGATTCAAGGATAATTGTTGATGGTGGCGATGGTTAGGGATGACAAAACAAATCTGATGAACCCGATATTCGTTCGGGGTGGGAATTACCCGCTTAATCGGATATTTGGGGACGGGACGGGTAACTTTGCCCTGGGTAGGAACGGGTAAGGGATGCCCCGCCCCGTTTAATTTTTATTTTTTTAAAATTTAATACTTTAAATGAAAAATTTCACGAAATTTCATTAGTTCTAATAGAAAATGGCAACTAAAATTATTTAAAAAATATGACAAATAATAAAAGTCTTAGTTTACCAAATATATTTGAATAATTTGTCTTTTAATNCTTAATCGGATATTTGGGGACGGGACGGGTAACTTTGCCCTGGGTAGGAACGGGTAAGGGATGCCCCGCCCCGTTTAATTTTTATTTTTTTAAAATTTAATACTTTAAATGAAAAATTTCACGAAATTTCATTAGTTCTAATAGAAAATGGCAACTAAGATTATCTAAAAAATATGACAAATAATAAAAGCATTAGTTTACCAAATATATTTAAATAATTTAACTTTTAAAAATAAATGAAGATTAAAAAATATATTATTGTCTCACTATAATGAATTTGGGACAATAAAATGAATTATTAAAAACTTAAAAAAAAAATTAAACAGGGCAAAGGCCCCATCCTGCCCCGCCTTAAACGTGTAATGGGGCGGGAAATTACCTGGCAAGGCAGGGGAGGTTGTCCTGACCCGCCCCGTTGTCGTCCCTAGTGATGGTGATGATGGCAGTTGTTGTAATTGCGGATAGTGACTACGACGGCGGTCTAGTATTTCTAATGGTGGCTATCGATTGTAACACAGTGTGTTACGAATAATGTTGGTGTTGGTATAACAATGAATGTTACAATTGGTAATATGGAAATAACAATAAATGTTATAAATGGTGGACTCAATGATATAACACATTACAAGTGATGGAGTGTGGTGATGGTGGAAATAGGCGGCAAACATAATGTATTAAAAGTGGTGGTGGTGACGATCACGGTAATGATGAGAATAGTCAACAAAATATACATATATCACACTATTTTACAAGTGATATGGTTATGGTGAGAGTAGAGGTGGTAAAATGTGTGTATTACTATTTATAATACGCTATATAACATAATTTTACAAACTGAAACATATTATGTCACAAAATTTATTTTAAAGTAATTAAAATAAAAAATAAAAAAAGAATTCGAATAAACAGTATTTTATGATGAAATTATTTTAATTTTAAGGATATTAGTGAATTGTTTCCATATTAAAAATTGAATTTCATTTTCGAAGTTCAGCATTATAAAAGTCCCGAAAATTTTATAGAATAAAATTAGAATAAAATTATGTGCTCAATATACTATATTTTTGTAATTTCGGAATGTTGATGGATCGAAATAAATAGGATTAAATTCAGTTTTAATTGAGTCAAATAATTAGATTTTAATAGAGCGAAATAAGTATATTAATATTTGACTTGTTTTATAAATCGTATTAAATGACTTATTATGGACTAGAGAAAAACTTAACTCGGATAAGTTAGATTTTCTCATACTTTTAACAGGTTTGAACGGGTCATTGGTTGGCGGACGATTATGCGATGTCATTGTGTCAAGATTCATTAGACTCAATAAATTAAATCGAGTATAACGAGACTAAATTTTTATTCCAGTATTAACTTTAGTTTTATTATCCTATGATTCTTTCATTTAAAATTTTGAAAAACTATTTATTTGGTTATAAATTTCAGTTTGTCTTAAATTATATTGGTGAAATCAACATTTTATTATTTATTTAATAAATGTGATACGCATGACTTTTAGCATTTATTTGGAATTTCCATGTACTGCAAATTAAGGACACGTTTGTATCAAATAAGGTCTGTTTGTTAAGCACATATGTGAAATTGCTTAAATTAACTTAATTAAGTACTTAATTGGGTCATAAATTAATTATGAGAAAGTTGTGTCAGAATTTGCCCGTTATCGTTTCTAATTTGTTATTTAATACATGTAAAATTATGTTTATATTCATATTGTAGATTGACTTTCATTTGATCTTCCAAACATAATAGGAATAAGATATGATCTTTATTCTTTTCTTTTTATAAATAAAGAATATTTAATTTCACATCGAGTAAACCAGCTCTACATAAATTTATAAGTAATTATTTGTC
>CAIGRK010223134.1:8726-30131 GCA_903798315.1 Fraxinus greggii
TTTTTTTTTTTTTTTTTTTTTTCAGTTTTCTAGTTAGGAATTGGTATTGAACATTAAGGGTTTGGTCTTATGGGAGATACTTGTTTATCATCAGTTTTGCAGGGAAAGAAACTTTAAGATGCCTGGCACTAGCATTGAAAAGGATGCCCACAGGACAACTGGCTCTTTCCCCTGACGATGAGAATGACCTTACATTTATTGGGTTGGTATGCTTTCTCTTCTATGTTACAAACTTTTCAAGTTTGCTGTTGGGAAAATTCTAATCATCATGATTTGTGCATCAAGTCTTCCATGTTTCTTTGTTCTTGTATTTTCCTTTGACTTCAAATGTGGTGGTTTCTACTTACTATTGGAAGCAAACTTCTTCCTCATTGAAACTCTCCAGAAAGTGAGAATGCAAAATAAATTTAATTTTTTTAGAAAGTAGATGTTGAGAATATACTTCTGAAATTCCCATGTCATAAGTTTGCAGAGCTTATTAAGCATCACTGCTTCAAGTTGTTTTACCTACTAACCTTAGGGAATTAATGAAATTCCTTGTTGGTTATGCATGCACATAAGCCATGTGATTTGATAATATGTTCTAGAAAATTCTTGGATTCCGTTGAATAGAAATAGACCAAGTAATAGCCATCATGTTCTCAAGATCTTTAGCATCCTTATTTATGCCAAACCACTTGAATTTGATAACTATTGAACTTCATCAAAGATGCAAGGCAAAAAGTTATCCAAAAATAGCAAATAATTCCTCTAGAAATTCTCTAGTAATCAAACATAAGAGCAAATAATCATGCTATTCTTGAAATTTACTGAACAATAAGATATAAATCATAAAATAAAAATAAAATAACACTACATATCTAGTGCGAAGAAACATAAAAATTTAGTCCCGTAAATCCATAATATGGTTCCTGGGTTAGGACAGTTCAAGAACAAATGTGAGTACCTTCCAAGCCATGATGCAAAAATCGAGCGACAAGTTATAAAGAGGTCTACGTATATGCAAGATATCTTGTGTTAATCCTATCAAGTATGAAAGACCCCCTGAAAGCCTGTCAATTATTCGACTTTGATGCTTGACAATTTACATGCCGTTTTATCCTTTTTACTACTGTCTTGATGTTTCTCATATGAAGGTTGGAATGCTTGATCCCCCAAGGGAGGAAGTGAGAAATGCGATTCTTTCTTGCATGACAGCCGGTATACGCGTTATAGTTGTTACTGGAGACAACAAGGTAATGGTGAAGTGCAAATATGTTCTCTGTTACTTTTATAATTTTTATCACATTTGATATACCTTTAGATCACTGCCGAATCATTGTGCCGAAAAATTGGTGCCTTTGATCACTTGGATGACTTTGTGGGACTTTCTTACACTGCTTCTGAGTTTGAAGAACTTTCAGCAATGCAAAAGACACTGGCATTGCAACGAATGACACTTTTCACCAGGTACTACGTTGTTCTGTTGGTCATTCTTTTTTGTTATTATTCCTTTCTTCTGTTTTGAGTCAATTATTGCATCTGTATCCTTCGACCCTAAAGATTCCAATTGTTATAAGTATTTCCTTTCTATTCATGTTATATTGTAGTTCATATTTGTGTTTTTATGTTCTGTAAGGGTTGAGCCATCACACAAAAGGATCCTTGTTGAGGCACTACAGCACCAAAGTGAAGTGGTAACTCTCGTGTTTTCAGAATTGCAATTGGAAAGGATGTCCCTATTTTTCTTGGTCCTTTTTTTGAGATTGTTATACAATAGTATTTAATGTCAACCTGATGTGTTTGGTATATTAGTCTCTCTCCATGAGGAAATCCCACTCCAGAGAAAAGCAAAATCTTCTGTCAACCATTTCTTCTATAATCAAACGGGTTACTGCATTTTTATTCATCCTTTCTATTTTTCCCAGATCCAAGATCATAGATAAAATTTGGTAACCAAAACCATTTTCATAGTTACCTGACAAAGCAAAGCTGAGGTTAGTTGGTTTCCCTGTCTTGGCACCAACCTGTGTCAATTAGGGGTACACCTTAGGGCACTTATTTAAGCTTCTTATTCACATATCAGTCCAAAAGCTTCTATGCTCTTGCATAACTATTGTACAGTTCAATTCCTTGTGCATGATAAATGTACTTTATTTTGCTTTGTCTATATTACTTCTGTTCTTCCAAGCTTAAGAAAGCCCAATTTACATTTTAAGGTTGCAATGACTGGAGATGGAGTTAATGATGCACCTGCATTGAAGAAGGCAGACATCGGAATTGCCATGGGTACAGGGACTGCAGTTGCGAAGGTATATACATAGGGATCAATTTATTGCCACTTTTGTTTAGAAAGGGGGAAAAGTGTTCTGAGATGGTAACATGGTAAATTTGAGATTCTCGCATTTCATTGCTTACCAGGAAGGACTGTTCTTTCTTTGGCTTGATTCTCTCTTCCTCTCATCTCTCCCTCCATCATCGTGTTGGATACATGCACACTTCTTTTTCAATTTTATGCATCTCGTTTTCTGGGTTTGGGTGGATGGTGGGGTTTTGAAGCTCCAAGTTTGATTGAATATAAGAGAGACTTGCTCCCCCAATTTAGGAAGTTGTGAATTGTCGGTTGTTTGCTTAGACAGAATTATCATCCTTTCTTCTCTACCGCAGGGTTCAATATGTTTTTATTTGGATATTTTAAATTTTTTTATGGGAGGACTTCTCATAATCCACATGTAATTTGTATAAATACTTTTTAGACCTCGAAAGTCTGATTTGACGAGGTTAAAAAATTGATCTTCTGTCACGGTTGATTGTCCCTTATCTAAACATTTATACTGCCCTTGTTTCAGCTTCATTTGTAGTGTTAGGAAGAACTGGAACTTCTGTGCTTACCAATAACATCAATCTGGAATCTTATAGAAGTATTGTCTACACTATTTCTCTTCAATGGTTTGCTTCTTATTATGCCCATGTTTCTAACATGAGTTTGTTTCAATCACTTGTCACACAGCTTTGTAGTGGAAGTCATATTTCCAATTTGATTTCAGTATATACACGTGTAATGAATTACTCTCTTTTTTTCCGATGTCTGAGCTTTCAGAGTGCTGCAGATATGGTTTTGGCAGATGACAATTTTGCGACAATCGTTGCAGTAAGACTTGAGCAGTTATTCTTAGTTTCATGATTTTCATTTGCTTGATGGATGACACATTATGTTCTGCATTTTGGATTTTGTCTACTGTTGCTTTTGTCCCCCATCAGGCTGTTGCAGAGGGAAGGGCTATATACAATAATACGAAGCAATTCATCAGATACATGATCTCTTCAAATATTGGGGAAGTAGTTTGCATTTTCGTGGCCGCACTACTTGGTATCCCAGACACTCTTGTGCCTGTAAGTCAACTGATTTGCAACAATTAGTCCTTCTCTTTTGTTGTCAACAATTTTCTTTTTCCTTTTCTAATTTGACGATCTTTTCTGGTTGGAAACTGGTTGCTTTCATCTTTATGTCTACAGAACCTGAATGAGCATGGGGGTTCACTGCTGTAAAATATGCGACTTTTTATGTACTCTAGAAATAAATCTTTTATGCATTTTTACATATTTGTACCTTCAGGAGTCAAGGTTATGAGGTTATTTATCAAATTCAAAAATCAATTCCCTGTCTGTATTTGTCTAATGATATCCAGTTCAAACCAGGTCCAGTTGCTTTGGGTAAATTTGGTTACTGATGGTTTGCCTGCCACTGCTATTGGATTTAATAAACAAGACTCTGATGTCATGAAAGCTAAACCTCGCAAGGTACCGTGGAACTAATTTCATTTAATTATGTATATATTTTTAAATCTTGACATTTTTATCATTTCCTTGTTGATAAGAATTTATGGATTCTCAGTCTGGATGATGCATATTGTTTATTATATTATTCTGGTCCTGGGGTTTGTAAAACAGAAATGTATGGAACGCATGATGACTTATTTCAGATAAGAGAACTTACTGGGATTATCTCAGATTATTTTATAATCAAATCTAAGCTGCTAAATAAAGATGATATAACAGTTAAAAGAACAATTATTCTCTCCTTATTTTTCTCATAATCTATTTATCTTTTTTATGGGAGAATGAGTAGTTATTGCCTTAATGTTGCACGTGTAAAGTTTTCTGGATTTCACGTAACTAAAAGTGAGTACAAGGACAAACTAAGCTTTGTTCCTGATAATTTATAGACATCCACAACACAGTTCGGTTCATTGCTTGATGTACTGAAAAATCCAAAGCAACTAGATCCCTACTGACAGCCGATGTTAGTTTTGGTCTATTTTTTCTAACATGCTCTATTGGAATAGATTCAATCTTATAAACGTGAGCCTCTTCAAATCTATGCAAAATATGTTCCAACTAGCGAAGTCATTTTTTCCCTATCTATCCTCGATTGCTGCCACCTCCACTTAATTGGCTTATATTCTCTTATCTTAGTATGACCAACATCCATTATAACGTCCTCATTTTCCCCACGTTTATATTATGGACATTTTGTTCTTTTACGGCCCAACTCAATACTATAAAGTATAGTGTGTCTAGTTACTGTTGTGCTTAAGCTATTAGCATGTAGCGTGTCTAGTTACTGTTGTGCTTAAGCTATTAGCATGTCTAGTGAAGGTTGTGCATAAGCATAGCTTATGCTTAACTCGCCTTTAACCGTACAGGAATCTTCACATGAGACACATCTCTATTTTATCCAATCTTCCCTAATTCTATACATCTCTTCAACCTAAATTCCTAAAACAAGCACTTTTGGGAACTGGAAAAAATGACATGAGGCAATTTCTTCATCTAATGATATGTAAAATTATATTCACTTGCTTCCTTGTTACTGCACTGGCTGAGTGTGCATATGATCACAATTTCTCCATTACTCATTTGATGTCATTAACTTCAAGTTCCTTAAGGTTATGGAAATTTGAATTACTTTTCCTTGAATTGCTTTAACCAGTTATTGATCTTTGTTTGCTATTTGTTCAATAGCCAAAAAATCGTGTCCTTGTTATCTAGTTTGTTGTTGAGTACAATTGTTTCTTGAGATATTTCTTGCATTAAAATAATTGTCTCGTTACTTCTAACCCTGTCTGAGTGGCAGGTTAATGAAGCAGTTGTCAGTGGTTGGCTGTTCTTTCGTTATTTAGTTATTGGAGGTACTAACAGATTCGTTTAACAATTTTTTACTCCCGTATATTGACCTTGGTCCTAAATTGTTCTGTTGTTGCCCATTTTACAAATCGTGAGGTCTTTCATAATACATGTCAGCTTGAGGAAAAGCATGAAACGATTACAATTTTTTGGAAATTGCGGGTCTTTATATGGCTGAATTGTCTTAATATGAAAGCATTTGGGTTGTGAAGTTGAGTGATTAAGCATAAGTCAATTAATGCAAACATCTTCGGTTAAACAATCTACAGATTTGTTTCATTTTCATGGTGGAGCCTAAAAAACACAGAGGGCTGTGATGGTGCTTTATTCAAAAAAAATGAAAGAAAAGATTGCTTCATTTTCTGGTCATACTAAACTTTTTATCACTCTAAAGATGAATGCGAAGTCATTGGAAAAGCTGATACAGATTGTAGGAAACAGGAGAGAGCAGCGTAGAATGGATGAAGTCAGAGACATTGCCGACTGATGTTTAGCTTAAATTCATTTCATTGTTGGATCATCCCTCTCGTGTCTTAAACTAGATGCCATGCTTCATTGTAGTAGACACAAGGGTTGCAGGATCATCATAAAGTTTTTGTCCAAAGAAAATATTGGTTGTTGATATTGAAATTACCATCTATTGAAACAGTAGAAACGTGTTTTCCTTTTTGTACGTCAACTCATTATTGGTGAAATTTTGGTTAACGCAGTTTATGTTGGGATTGCTACTGTTGCGGGATTCGTGTGGTGGTTTGTTTACTACGACAATGGACCTAAACTGCCTTATGCGGAATTGGTAAGTGCTATGCCAATTTTGAAGATGTGAAAAAGTTCCTCCCCTCCATGCTCACAGTAAAATTTGACAAAATTCTCTTGTGGAGAACTTTTCTCCTTTTCCATTTTTATATCCAACTGCATGTATTTAATTTATTGAGATGGTTTTCCTTGAGGGCTTTTAGGTGGAGTTGGAGTTCTCTAATCCTGAATCAACAGATTTAATAGGCAACGTCTTCAATTGGAGAATTTGCTAATTTGTCCATAAGAGAACTAGCGGAGAATTTGCTAATTTGTCCATAAGAGAACTAGCAAGCTGTGCCATTATATTTTTGGACTGATAACTTACTGTGTCTGATCTATGGACTGCTTTTTCCTTCTGTATCTGATAAGATGTCAGATCATTTAGAGTAGAATGGAGAACAGAAAATTATTTTCTTTTTCAGGTTTTAGGATCTGTGTTCAGGTTTAGATTCTGGAATTCAATTGTTCTTAAGCTAATTACTTGGAAATAGAGGTCTGTCAGTTCGTCGTAAAAATTGTTGTCTTTTGTTGATAGGTTTCTTTAATTTGTGAACAACCCTTTCCATTAAGTGGAAATATAGTGGACACTGCCCTCCCTTGATCTTCACTCACTGATTGCTAATGTTTTTTAATTTAATAATTTCAGATGAATTTTGACAGTTGCACAACAAGGGAAACAAATTACCCATGCTCAGTGTTTAGTGATCGGCATCCATCCACTGTTGCAATGACGGTACTTGTTGTGGTTGAGATGTTCAATGCATTAAACAACCTCAGTGAGAATCAGTCCCTCTTGTGAGTGCTCTGTCTTATCTGAAACTTGATTGCTTGTTGAGCTTTTTCCATTGCCCAAGCACATTCTATAGTTTTGAATGCACTTGTGCATTATTTAACATATTAACATTAATTTGTATGATTTTCACATTTTTTGCGCTTTGCATAATACCAAGTCAATTGAAGCTGGCTATTTTCAACAGGTTGTAACTTGACACACCATTTTACCTTTTATCCCCTGACTTTGACTGATATCTCCTCTCTTTTTAGTTTCATAATTATGTTCAGAAATAATAGGTTAATACCATTTCTCTCCCTTACATCTGGAGTTGAAAAGAAAGAGAAAAACAAATAATTTACAAAGAGGCTCACCTTTTTTGGTAAATTTTTAGTGTCATTCCCCCTTGGAGTAATTTATGGCTCGTTGGCTCAATTGTCCTGACAATGCTCCTTCACGTGCTCATTCTGTATGTGCAACCATTATCTGTTCTTTTCTCTGTAAGTTGATTTTCTCTCTTCTTGCAATTTCATCTTGATATTATTCAAGTGGTCTGGGATAATACCATCTTTTGTTTTGAATGTTGAATAATTTCTTGTTTATGTTTTGTAGGTGACCCCGTTAAGTTGGACTGAATGGACTGTTGTATTTTATCTTTCATTTCCTGTAAGTGCGTGATTATTATATAGCTTCTAATTTTATGTCATATGCTAGTGAGTAACAGCCAATGTTTGATCGTCAATAACCTATTCATTCTGTCCACGTTCCGTCAACCAAAGCAAAAAACTTCTGCGTTCATATGATTTTCAGTACATATGGTAAATCTATACGATATTTTCTATTCATCTTTTGAGTTCAGTCTTAATATGGAAGATTACAGTTGATTCAAAGTGCTTGCAACAATTATGGATAAACCAGGCTGCTGTGCCCCAAGTAAATCAGAAACTACAATTTAAAAGACCAAGTAAATCATAAACTACAATTTAAAAGAAACCTATCAAGGGAAAAAAAAAAGATTTAAGTTGTGGATGAGCAGAATGAGAGACACACTGATGGTATCTTTTGATGCTTTGCACGCTAATTTCGCGAAGAGCATAAGAGTTTCTAATATTTACTTTTGACTTTGGATTTGAAGGGTGTAAAATGTAACATTAGTGTCTCCATGTATTTTCTTTTATTTGAATTTAGGAGTATAGAGTGCCAAGTAAAATGCACCAAAAAACCCACCTAGATAGTGCTTCTCTGGAGAGCTCAAATGCATGATATTCAAATCTCCTTTTCGCCTTATATATCCCACATGTGGGCATGCCCCCGTAAAGAGTTTTGTATCTGTCTAACTCCTTGGAATCAAACTGCTCTGCATGTATTCATAAGACTCGTCAATTTAATGCAGGTAATTATAATTGATGAGATACTGAAGTTCTTCTCGAGAAATTCTAGTGGTAATTCTTGTACTCTGCAACCATTATATATTTGTGGAGTTCTATTTTCCGGTTTACATCTTTGGTGTTTCTGATTGGTGGAATTTATTCTCCCCTCCCTACTGATTGATTTCCTTCACCCCCTCACCCGAACAATTTCAGGCATGAGACTCAATTACAGATTCAGGAGAGTGGATCTTCTACCGAAAAGAGAAGTGCGCGACAAGTAATAAGAACTCCTTCAGTTCTCGAAGGAAGGAGCTGAAGCCCGTTCAATGAGGAAATGCAACATCAAATTCAGTATACAAGTTACAGTAGTCAAGTTCATTCTGGGTGCAACTGATATTGGTCCGTATGCTCTCCAGTTCAAATTCTGATCTACCAAAAATTTTGAGTCTGGCCTTTGTTGTAGAATGTAGATTATTTATCCCATTCATAGTTTTTCTTTGATACTGGAGTTACTTTCTTGCTGCTGAAATTTGTCTTTTATGTTATGAACAACGATTGTACTAAACTCATTCAACAGCAACACTTAAGAATTTTTACTGCTGCAACAATAAAATTTAAAATTTTTTCTTAATAAATTGGAGCCAGCTACATGAAATATTTATCGCCACTATCTAGGATTTTTATTGCACTTTTACTCTCTTTTGGGCCTTTTTCTCTGTAGGGTGGTTGTGCACTAACTCTTATTGTGCAGCCTGATGGAGCAACCTACTTTTAGCTTGTGTAAAGTAGATTGATGAATATGTCTCTGTTTGAACTCTATTTTTATTCAAGAATGCATTTTGAAATGGTAGATTGATGAAGAATGTTTAGTTAGAAAATAAGGAAAAGTTTTGAGCTTGCATGTAATATTATTTTATTGAAGAATGAGTGATTCAAAAAAAAGAGACATATTTTTTTGAAAAAATAGGACAAAAAGCAATAATTAATTGCTCAACCAGTCAAACGAGTAGTTTCAAACTTGGATGCTAATGTGATAGAAAAGGAGATTTCATATTCTCTTGTATCATTTGAATCAAGATGCAGAAGTCAAAAGTTGGATTTCAAGCTTGACCGTCTTTAGACTAGATGCCTTGTTTGACTGAACTTCTTGGCTCAGCGCTCTATTTGGTTAGAACCATGTACAAGAACCTTTTTGCCTTGAATTCCTTTCACCAAGTCATGACTAGCAATCGAACTTAATCGTTTGGTGGCTAATTTGTTATTGTTTGAGAGAGACTCCCGCGACAAGGCTTAGCAGAGTCAGCAGCATTCTTTACTTTGTCAAATCTGTCTCTTGCCTTTTCGTTGGGGTCCACCTCCAGGATAGACCACTAGGGTGGTTGTCAAGATGCTGAACCCAGATACAGATTTTGTTTGTTGTTTATTTAGCCGCTGCTTGGTGGCCATTTTTTTTTTTTTTTGGAAATATATTGTTTTGAATAGTGAATTATGGTTAAATGGTAAAAAATTCTGAGTTTACTTACAGAATATTTTATTTTGCAAATATATATTTGAAAAACAAGGGTAGATAAAAGAATTTGAAAAGAATGAGAAAGAAACTGGGGCTTAATAGAAGAAACTTGAAAAAAATTTCGTAGCCTGACAAAACATTGATATGATGTTTCGGTCAAAGCTTAATATTATAGTAGTTGAAACTTGAACGTACGTCTTCAATGAAAAATAGAGAGCAAAAAAGCAATATTCATCGTGCTTCCTGATTCCAAGTACCTCAATTTTTGCATCCAGGAAGCAGGGCGAGTTCAAGTTATAGTGGAGATCTATCCATTTTAGTCGAGCATTATAATCAACTGTCAAACTGAAGATTTCTGTCCATCGAAGGCTCTAAGTGCAAAAAAATGAAAGCTTTAGACCGAGGCAACAAATTGAAGGTGGATACATACTTGCATATCAAATATCAAAGGGATCTCAGCATAATCTCTCTTTGAGAGCTCTCTACTATGCTTGGTTTAAAGCATACCCAAAAATTTACAGGAACCACCGTTAAATGAGAATCATGAGCCATTTCCAGTGTCAGGGAGGATGATTCACAGCTAATTTATCCATCCATGGCAACAACATCCTCACTCTTCTTATTAGTCATATGCTGCTTTCAACCTCTGCCATAATAGAAACTAATTAACAAGGTAACTAAGTTCAACATGCATGATCACTAAAAACCAACATTGGTAAATAAGTACAGCAATATTAAAGTTCAAATTTTAATTGACATCACTTACATTAGCAAGTGAATAGGAATAATTTCATCATTTTCCTTTGTAGGGTGCTATATAAATTAGAAATTCCTTTTTCCCCAAGCTTCTTTTGTACTTTCCTTTTCATTCGTTTTTCTTTCAGTTTCATTCCCCATATCCATGCCTTTAAACATTTCCTCATTCCCTTTTCCGTCACCTGTACTTCTCGCATACTACCAGTATTGGGTCTTTTAATTATTTCTTTTGCGCACACAGGAGAAGAGTGACAACTTACTTTAACTGAATTAGAAGCATCGTTGGTCATACGTGAAAACATAGCCGAGTAGAGTTTTGAATCTCTTCTGTTGCTCTCAGCTAGAAGTTTTTTCAGATTCTTCTGGATTAACTTCACTTCCCTGAAATCACTCAACAAGATGGCACCACAAGATGCGTAAATTTCACAAAAATACAATCTTATTAAGGTAAAAATAAAATGAACCGATAGCTTATGTATACCTGTTTAGAGGATCCACTTCTAAGGCCTTCTTAATGTCTAACTCAGCCAGGTGCAATTCACCAACCTCCATATAAGCTTGAACTCTCCGGTATAATGCTTTCACATTGCAGGACTCCACGTCTAGGACCTACCAACAAATAGGACTGACGATATTATGTCATTGAATTTCTAATACAAGACGGCTACTAAACTTTGAAAGTGAGAAAAATTTAAGAAGAGAGGAAGGAAAGGAATTATCACTCTGACGTTCACTGAGTCGCAGTTCACTTCATGGTTTCAAACCATATTATCAGCATATATATGAGGTTGAAATTGGCTGTTATTCTGACGATACTAGAACAATTACGTGGAAATAACGAGATACTAATTTTTAACTTTAATGGGGCAACGTGGTCATTCTAAGAGAGAATGTCGCAAGAACACAGTTATATGTATATTGTTTGTTACCTTTGAACAAAGCTTAATTACTTCCCGAAAATCATTTAGTTTCAGATTACAAGCTGCACCATTCAACCAGCACGACAATCTCAATGAGATGACTAGCTTTTGGTCATCGTCTGTGAAGACTCCATCTTCACTCACATACTCAGCTGCCTGAGAGCAGTACAAAGAAAAACATATACGCCAGAGAGACTGAAGATATAGCCATTCAAATTTAATGCCAAAATGAATCATCTGATGTACCTTCTCATATTTCTTCCCAGCTCTTTGATACTTTCCAGTTCTGAAGAGTCGATTGCCTTCCTCTTTTTTCCTAGCAGCTGCCTCGATTCTCTCAAGATTACTCATTTGCCAAGGTGCTTTTTCCTTTCCGTGAACATGGATTAAGACGTAATTAGAACTCGAGCACTTATAATATCCTAGTGGGCACAAGATCTAGTAAAAAGCTAGCAAAGACATCTTAAGAAACTACACTCTTGATATGGGGAAAAGAAAAGCTAATTAACTCTCCCACATAAGGTTCTTATAAGCTTTTCATTTGGAAATTATAAAAATGAAGAGTATATCCAATAAATATAATATAATAGAAACATAAATCACATCCAATATTTTGCAACATCAATACATAATGGATAAAGAAGAAAAAAGAGAACGTGGAAAAACAAGATACGTGTCTTTTTGAGTAGCAAAAGATTGAAAATTGATAAAATCTATCCTAACGGTAGCCTGGATTCCAACTACATTTACTCAAGCCAACAAAGTCTTATCCTTTACACGTGTGGGGTCAGCTACATGGATCCTCTTCTTGGCTCCATCAAGATGGGTAACACCAAAAGTTCAACAATAAAGGCTCGACTCCTTTCATCGCATACCATGTGATTTTAGGACACCCTCTTCCTAAGTTTACCTTTAATATTAGTTCCACTGATTTCAACTGATATTGAGATCACCTCATTCCAACTATATACATTGCACAAAAACAGAATGCATTTCTTTACTCCAAAGTTCTCAGAAATTATCAGACTGACTTGGAATCTTGGTCAGTAACTAATGTGACAGATAATTTAGAATACTGAACTTTTGGCTATCCAAATAGGCTTATACCTATAATGAATTAGAAGTATTATTACAAACATATATTCAAAAGATCCTGATGGAGATAGAGACAAGAGACACAAAGATATATATGGAAGTTAGTTAGGATTTTAAAATAAGATTTTGATTCAAAATACATTTATTTACATTAGGTTAGATTAGTTCAAGCTTTCAATAAGGTTTAAATTTATTAGAAGTTCGTTTTATTTTAGTTTCTTTCGGTTTCTTGCTCTACAAAAAGACGGCACTTATTCATTGTAACATTCAACCCTTGATTATATGAATAAAATTTGATTTCCTCTTGCTCTCAATTCTTCTCATTTTTGGCACCCTTCCTTTTCTTGTTCATAGTCAAATTAGTACCCTCCTGCGTCAGTTCCATTTTTTCTTTCACTATTCGATAAGGGGGGCTCGGTTGGGTAGAAGACTGAATATTGTTGTATTATATGCTCCTGGGAGGCTGAGTAAACACTTCGCATTGATTTTGGAATAGGATGTTTAAAAGACATTATAAAGCTAATTTGAGCACATATAATGTTATTTCCATAAGATTACATACAGGAATAAACTGGTTCGACAATGTCAGAATAGATTATTAGATGTTCATTAGCATTCATTATGCAAATATTATGAACAAACTATTCAGAAAATCAGATTCTAGAACACCAAATTCAAGTTTACATCTACTTAGTTCCAACTCCAAAGCACATTATGCAAGTATAATATTTTAATTTGGAGAAGTATCACTAAAAGATAAGGAAATTTATAATATATTGTAACACTGCATAAATTCATCCATTAGTTCTTTGACTAAGTAGAAACTCAAATAGCTGCTTGGATTTCACAAGTTCACTTGCAAGCTTTGCATTCTAAGCAAATAATCAGCAGACAAATGTAGCTGAATCTAGACCCAGACAAACACATTCAGATAGCCAAGTTTTTTTATGATTACACCAATTTGACAGGATATATAATGTGTTCGCACTAACATGACTGACACTTGAGTGAAATGGTGTAATAACAAAACTGGATGGCTGGAGTATTAATCATATGGGAATTCATGATCCACTGAAAATTAAAAAAAATGAACTGAGAAATGAGACACTAGAAATTGAGAGGATAACAGTTCCAGATGTGACCCAAATCTTCTCAAGGAATCATTTCTGTAAAATACAAGAAATGTAATTTCAAAGCTAAACCAGAAAATAACATCAAGGTGAATTCCCCCATCATCATTGGGGGGACCGTAAATTACTTTATATTTCTCTGGCCGGAGAAACAAAATGGATGATGTATAAGTTAAATTCGGCAGATCATCTGGATTCTATATCATGAAATCAGGTTCCTACGCATGCGTTTCTTCTGATGGATTCTGCAGTAGCAATACTTACCCTTGTGAAATCCAACATTTCAATTTCATACACGACAGTTGAAGATGATGGAATTATGGAAAGATCCCGCTTTACTTCAGAGCTTCCAAATCCATATTCAGGGGAAATTGTTAGTATCGCACATTCACCTTTCTTCATTGTAGTCGCTGCTCGGTCCAACCCAATAATTACTTGCTCTACAAATAATAAACACGAAATATCAACAGATGATTCTCAGTTGCTTTATAAATATATTCCGTAGGACAACTTCTGAGAAAATCTAGCCATTCTTTGCTACTACAGCACCCATTTCTGACACCAATCGAAGTTTGAGAGGTAACAAGAGTGCTTTCTTTGATTGTCATCGTACACTGCATGGAATTCCAGAGATTTTATGCCTTATCCGAAACAATGTGCCTAGTACACATTCAATATCATATACCTTTTAAATACCCATTCTAACCAAACCACCCTTTAAACAGGATATCCAGACATCCACCTATCATACCTTCATTTCTCGATAACATGCAAAACTAAACTAAGCCCAATAAGGAACTCAAATCATTTGAAGTGTGCTCACCTTCATCTGTGATGAACTCCAATGGCTGTCCACCGTCAAAACCCTTTCTCTCAAATACATTACCATCCTCTAATTTAGCAATATACCTAACTGCAGAATTGGAGCAATATTCAACATTTTGAGAGCATGTAACAGGAGAAGATGAGGTTATATCATGGATTACGTGTTCTGATAGAAAAAAGTGGCCTTTATTTCAATCATTCTTCAAAATTCTAAAGGGTATAATATGTAGCAAGACCATGTTATAGAAGCACAAAAGTTGTGTAGCTGACCGTGAATCTTATTCAATGGATTCAGATCATTCCATAAAATTTTGCTTTCAGTCAAATATATGCAAGCATCTTCAATGTTGACATTCTTTGCAACATTCAGGCTTCCATGTACATCTTTGCAACGTTCAGGCATCCATGTACACTTTATAGATCTAAATGCGACCGACATTGTTGTAACAACATCTGCTAGTGCTGTGCTATCAAGAAGTTAAATTTTACTTCCCACTGGCCACTGCATTTTGCTAGCCGAAAGAAAAGTCACACCTTATAGTCTTATAGACACAAATGAAAGGTGGCATCTACATATAGTGCCATGTTGATCAACAAATTAAATTATTTACTCGTATCAATAGCATTTTTGCTAGACTGAAAAGGGAAGTTAACATACCAAACATAAAATGAAAAACTTTATCATACCATGTTGGTAATAGTTCTCTGACAAAAACAACACTTTTGTTTTAAGTTTAGACATAGAATGCTACGAAAAAGAAAGAGACTTGTAGAAGAAGGGGAAAGAAAGGGGGAGAGTGAAAGAGAAGAAGAGAGAGATAGAAAGGGGAGAAGAATCAGAAGAAGAACAGAATTATTAGAGAGAAAATATTCGTTTATTCAATAAGCAAGTCTAACTATTACAATGCATATGCCCGCATATGGCCTCTTTATATAGGGTTCAAACTAATCTAATTTAAGTAGGAAACAACAAATAAAATACTAGAAAATCTATCAAACTCTAATTAGTTTTCCTAAAATAAGAATTTAAACTTGGAAAGTCTTCATATCTCCATCATAAGTTCTCATTCAAGCTTAAAGAGTCCAGAAGAAACAGTGTGGCTTTGCGGGGCAAAAAATACAAATTAAATTCCCTTGTCCTACGTTCATTGTCTGACTATTTATGCATAACCAACCATGGGAGAAAAACCCAACAATCATGATTTTCAATCCTCAAACATTACAGATGATCATTGATAAAGAAATTCAATAGTTTTTAATCTGAGATCTTCTTTCATATGAGACACAAAAATATACATCCCATCATGTGAACTTGAAATTAGAAGAGAATGACATGCATTTTACAGGTCAATATGTTTAGTTCAATAACAGTCCATACTCGAGTATAGATACTTACCAGTAACAGAAGCACCTTCATTTGCTGTGAGGACACCTTCTCCCTCCTTCAAAATCTTCTTTTTAACTTTCATATCACCAGTAACATCTATTACAGGCTTAATTGCAGATAATTCCATAGCAATATTCAGCACAGAATTTGGTGGAACTGAAGGAAACTCTTCCACTGATTCCTTACCCACATCTCCAAAGGCATCTGCATCAATTAGTTAAACAAGAAAAAATTATCAGTTACAAAGACAAATTTTGAATTTGACGGAGCTGATAATAGTGTCAATAAGTTCAAATCAGTAAAATGTCATTGCCATGAAAGAAACTTTACAATCTCAAATCTTTATGGGATGAAAAATACAACCCAGGATCCATATAGTATATCTAAGTGTTTGTTTTCCATTGTAACAGAAAGAGATAAAGACATTCAGAATCATTGTCCATGAGCACTTTTAAAACCTATTATTATATTACATTCAGAACCATTGCCCAAGAACACACTTGTATCCGATTTTCTAATAAGAATGAAAAATAATTAATACTAAAGAGAGTCTTCTTACAGACAAATTGCATGTATGCATCAACTTCCAATGAGAAATTAACTATCGCCATGCTAATGCTTTACAGAAGATAAAAACTTGTACTTCGGTCCTTGTTTACTTTGTTAGAATTAACATATAGTTTTAAGTAAGATTTGAAAACATGAGTATTAGAAAGCAACTTTTCATTTTTCAAAACTAGTGGTCAAGAATCTTTTTGAGTCACACCATGCACTTAAATGAGGGTAATTGTAGAAAGCCGATTAACTATTTCTTAGAAAGAGATTGTATTTTGTAGATATTACACAAAACACAACAAAGCAAGCATTGAGGGAGAACTAAATATAAGATGTTTCGTCAGTTTTACCACATAAAGATAAAGTCTAGCATGTCATACCCTCACAAAGATGACTTACACCACTTTAGCTAAATACTATGATGTATCATACCTGAATAATAGGATACTATATAGCTACCGTAAATTCTGTTTTAACTCCACCTCCCATGAAGCTTGGGAAAGCATCAGTACAAAAGTACTCTAGGATTTGATACATATAAAGATTTCATTTACTGTCCTCTTCTACTTTAAAGAGTTGCCCTTTTATCTAATTTGAGAGCTCATCCACCTCAGTATTTTCGTTTTAAATATATATTGTACTTTACACTGCTTACATAAGGCTTTAAGGAATCGGGTTATTTTTTCACATGACCCAAATTATCTACAACAGTAAGGTTTATCTTGAGTAAAGATGACATACTCCCTCATCGTGATAAACAGTCTTTGTTGATCATTAGCTTTGATTTGGTCATGCTCCACAATTAATGTTTGATTTCTTATTTTTTAATCCATGTTTGGATTAAAAAAATTATATAGCAAGAAATATGTCATCAAATGCTACCAATTAGAAATATCGTTAACTAAATGTGGAAATATCGTTAACTAATCGTTAACTAGTAATCATATAGAGGGGCTGCCTAACTTTATATCTTTTCTTTCTTTTATTTCTTGTTTAAGTTGATTATTACTTCCTGTGTATTTTTATTTGATTAATAAAATTATTTGAATTTGATTACCTATAAAAAAAATGTGGAAATATAGACATTAAATGCACTCATGGAAAAAGCATATAAATTAAAACATTCAACCAGGACATCATGTCTGAGGGAGTACTTTAGTGTGAAAAACATAAACTTAATTCAGAAAAAATCCATACATCCAGTTTTTAATACATCAAAAATGTATCTCGCAGTGCACATTAAATTATTATAAGAAAATAAAATACTTCCAAGATTTATATCTAAAGTATCCATTTTTTAAATGTAATCTCCAGTATTAGAAATGCAAACTCGAAAATTAGGAAATCAATCTTCATCTTAGCAATGCAATATCCATCAAGAAGCCCACCTATAAAGGAAACATGGTGTGGAATGGCTAAGTTCATATGACATTTAAGTCTATCCAAGAATGCTATAAAAACTTACCGAATTGTGAAAGCGAACACTTTCTAAAAAGTATATGGGAAGAATGTTGCTTGCAAAGAATCTCACAAAGGAAGCATGGAAGTGAGATCTAAACTAAGTTTAAGAGTTTCATTCCATAGCAATGAGATCATATAAATAATTGAACAAGATATTTCAACAAATTATTTGATGTAAGACATAGATCTTAGGGATTTGTAGAACTCATAGAAGAATATTACAAGAATTTGTGCCTCAGGTATGAGGGAGGCTATGGAAAGAAATTGACTTGGATGAAATAATAATAATAATAATAATAATAATAATAATAATAATAATAATAATAGTAGTAGTAGTAGTAGTAGTAGTAGTAGTAGTAGTAGTAGTAGTACACAGTGTCAGGATAAATTAGGAGAAGGATTAATGGGTTGGGACTTATTCTGCACCAACCTAAAGGAAATCACATTCACGAGAGTGATGCGGTTTTAGTAAAAAAGATTAGAATATAAACAGTGGACCAAATTTACATTGCTTTATGTGATTATAAGGGATTTCATTTCATTGGATCTTTAATAGATGTAGCAAGGATTAAGCAGATTGGTGAAGAAGCTAACCAAATTTATGAAGAAGAAGGCTTAATATATTTTCTTTTGTTGTTTTGGGTGTTAGGATGGCCTTAGCTCTTGAATATTTGGATGCTATAGAGAAAAAGAGAAAAATAAATTGGAAAATTTGTCTAATGCATCGTGAGAAATTTGCAATATCTGAGTCAAAAATTCAATTATAAACCTTATGAACACTTCATTTGCATGATTAACTCAAAGCGATAAACAATTTGTCAAAGTTTTCAGATCATTTGAAAGTGTGAATGCTGATGATACTAAGCCCCTGTTTGAGCTCCATTTTAGAAAAAATGCTTTATTCTCTTCCTTATTTTTAACCACACATTCTTCAACAAAATAATATTACATAAAAATAAAAAAAATTTCCTTATTTTTTAACCACACATTCTCCAAAAAAAATCACTATTCCAAAATTCATTTTTAATGGAGCCCAAACAGGGGTTATACTTATCTTCGTATAAATGAAGTAAACATACACTGGGGCTGAACAATCAAATTCACTTTCTCCCCCCTTTGCATGGTCTTGATAGCTTTGGGTAATGCTGGACAGNTAAGCCCCTGTTTGAGCTCCATTTTAGAAAAAATGCTTTATTCTCTTCCTTATTTTTAACCACACATTCTTCAACAAAATAATATTACATAAAAATAAAAAAAATTTCCTTATTTTTTAACCACACATTCTCCAAAAAAAATCACTATTCCAAAATTCATTTTTAATGGAGCCCAAACAGGGGTTATACTTATCTTCGTATAAATGAAGTAAACATACACTGGGGCTGAACAATCAAATTCACTTTCTCCCCCCTTTGCATGGTCTTGATAGCTTTGGGTAATGCTGGACAGAAGTGACCTAACAAAAGGAAACTAGGTCATTTTACATGAAAATTACATATTGGTAAAACTTGTCAGAGACGCATGTAACTTACCATCTTTGACATAAAACTCCACTCCCTCTTCAGGTGTTTTTGCAACAACGGTGTCATCAACCAGGGTCACCTTGTAATTTACTGCACATGAACATTGAAATCAAGAAACTGGCTCATGTGGAGAATGTTAAATGCACCATGTATCATACAATCAGATATGGCGGTTGGGAAAAGAAATAGTCAAATTCTATCAATCACAGTACCACAAACTTCATCTAAATCACTAGGAGGGCCAACTTGTTCCCCCTTCTCCGTGATCTTCTTGATAATTCCACCATCCCTGCAGACATCTACCACCGTAATCCATGAGCTTAGTTCCACCTCAAACTGAATAATCGAATCCGGAGGAACACCATCAGTGCCAGCTTCACCATAACCCACTTCAGGAGGCAGAGTGAACAACGCTTTTTCGCCTTTTCTCATTGTAATAATTCCATGGTCTAAACCAGTTATCACTTGACCTAAACAAAAACACAAAAAAGACCCGGACAAAATCTCTAATAAATAAAAGAGCTACATACCACCTGTTAAATAGGAAAAGAATAACAACTGAGGGAACATGCTTCAAATTGTAGTTCAATTTGCACAAGGATAGGATAAAGAAATTATTCAGAAGGGAATTAAAGCTCACTTATAGATTCCATACAATAAAGTTTTAAAAACATAAAAATGTGAGATTAATAAGAGCTTTATTCGCTCTAGTCATGCTCAATAAGAAAATTTCAACACTGACTCAACTGGAATCAAACTCCAAGAAAATGGAAGAACTATAGAAGGAAACTGGAATGCAACAATGGCATATGCTTTATGCGGAGCTAGAAAATCCCCTGAATTTGACTCAATTCTCCTTTCTGTAGATGCACTATGAGATAATTAATCTGCTATAACATCTTATATTATATGGCATAGGAAAACCAAGGAAATAGAGCCAGAAAAACAATCAAAAACCAAACATCCTAATCAGATAAAAAAATCAAAATGAACTCGAAAAACTCACCATGTCCAAGCCTGAAAGTGAAAGGCTTGTCCTTATCACCAGAAACGAACTTCGTACCATCCAACAGACTTCCGACATAGTGAACTACACTCCAATAGACCAAAAACAAGTCTCAAATGCAGCATAAAAAGAATTGATACAGTTGACCTAAGCTTGTAGAACGTTATTAAGCTAACAACCAACCAATATATAAGAATTTGATTGCAAATTAATCTATTTTTTTTTTTTTTAATAAAATCTTCTAAGAATTTGAATTAGTTCAGTATACTACTCCTTACACCCCACTTGCATATTTCAGTTTTAGTTCATTTCCTTCAACAAAATTCCATGTTAACAATTAAAATGAGTTCAGTACAAAATGTTCACATAGTAATAGCATTTTTCTAAAAATCCTACTCTCACCTATCAAAATGAATGTCCTGAATGAATTTTAAAGTCAACCAGCAAAGCAAACTTAGAGAGGAAGATCCAAAAACTCTTAAAACATACTGATGAAAGAACTCACTAAAACTACTAAATACCAGATACAAATCTTAAAACCCATTAATTTGCCATTACATTCATTTTCACATGAATAGAGTAGAAAATATGACAAATATGAAGATGCAGAGTGCTTACTGGTGACTTCATCACCAAATTGAGGACTCTCCAAATTAAGGCCACGTTTTAGGAGTTTCTTTTTGAGGCAGCCAAATGGAGACCTTATTTCTCTTTCTTCACCCACTTTCAAAGGCGGCGCTGATTCAATTTCTTCTCCTGGCTCTTCTTCTTCTTCTTCGTCATCATCTTCGTCTTTTATGTCCTTAAGATTCACTTTCGAAAACTCTACCATATTATATGCTTTTTTTGGGGAGATCTTGTGCAGATTTTGGGTTTCAGTCTTTTGTTGAGGCGTGACAAGAATGTGGGTAGTTTCGAGAAAATTCAAGGATAGTTGTATTAATTTTTTTTTTTCTGTCGCTGTTCAACTTTTAAATAAATTCAATAAGAGGTCACTAAATTTGTCTTTGACTGAATTTCAATTTGTCTTAAACAAAAATAACTTATGAGCCCAAACAAGGGCTAAAGTAATATTTTTTTTTTATAATCGTTGATGTCCGGGTCAGCTGCGCGCGCACCTCGACTAATTTCACG
>CAIGRK010223191.1:0-11527 GCA_903798315.1 Fraxinus greggii
GTTTGATTGTCTTTATTTTCCATAAAAAATATCATTTTTATTTTTCAAGCAATTCACCATCTATCTCTCTCTCTCTCTCTCTCACATCTATCCTCTCTTTCTCATATACCCACCAATATAAAATGGATAGTATAATATTTTTTAAGTTGAAAAATAAATCAATCAAACACATTTCATTAATAATTTTCATACAAATAAGTTCCAAGCAATTGAATTGTATAGAAATTATTTTCTTTCCATACAAATTTCATGCTCGCAATCAAATGCACACTAAATTCTAACATGCATAAACGAACTATTTCTTTTCTTGTTTCCCTTTGAAACTCATATATAAGAAATAGTAAGAATAATCTACTATTTCAGATTGATTCCGTGTTGATTTTGTCTTGTTTATGTCACTTTGGGAGAAATCCCCAAGATTTAAGTATATTCATGAGAAAGATGAGAAAATCGAGAAGTGTAAGGTATTTTGAAGTGATAGAGTTGAAGTGAACGATCAAATACAAGAAAGTTGAAGAAGAAATATGAAGAATTTACATATGGGGAAATTAGAGTACAAAGTTTGATACGAAGACCTTGACAAGAAAAAAAAAGATATTTTATTGAAAAGATAATTGAATTAGAAGTTAACACTTTTTAAGAATCACAAAATTCGAAGTTTCCTACAAAAAGTGTTAGAATTAGGATGTGACCCGAATTCTATTTTGAAGATAATTTAGAATTCTAATTAAAGTCAACTTAAGAAAAATTCTTTGTTGGAATGTTTTTGGAATCCTATTCAAAATTTATTTAGCAAACTCTAGTTGAAGTGAAAGTCCAATTGGGAGTTGAAATTTGCATTGGGCTTGAAGAGGACAAGATATGGACAAAGGAACGAAGAAAAACACCCTGGGAAGATTTTTCCCGAAACCTAGCGTCGAGGCTCCACCTGTACAGAATTTCGATCTCCTAATAAGTTTTCGATGTTTATTTTACATTCTACTTCAACTACAACACCAAGGCTAGGGTTCAGAATTAAGTTGGAATTTTGTCGGTCCAATAACTACATTGAATAGCAAAGCTGCAACCCAAAATTTTGTCGGTTCAAACTCAGGCTGTGGTGATCGGTAATTGTACACTTTGTCGTATAGCTGGTATTGAAAATGTCAGAATTAAGTTGTTTGATGGAAGTGTCAGAACAATCCTGATTTGAAGAAAAATCTCATCTCCTTGAGTACTCTTAACTTGAAATGGTACAAATTTATTGGTGAATTTGGAGTTCTAAAAATTAGTGAAATGCTCATATTATGTTGCAGGGAAAGAAAAATCCCAATTTTATTTCTTGTAAGGTTCTACAGAATCTTTGAAGATCAATTAGCATAAATTTGGAGCTTAGGCGGATTGTGAGTTTGGTTCAATAGCATTGGGATTTTGTTTCTGGTCTACTTTGATAAATACATTTAAGTCAAGTTCAAAGGTAATGGGTACTATTTTCCCACCATTAAGAGTGGTGTCATTTTATTCAATTGCTAGAAACAAAACCTTTTGTGATATTTTGTCTCCATATAGGTACACAGATGCTGATTTGGTTGCGTATGCTTTGAATGTGGTTGAAGGTGTTTTGATTTTAGCCAAGATCCTTTTGCAGAAGCATTTTATGGTGATTCTGTTACATGACTTGTTTCATTCTTGTTTGGTGATTATTAATGACATTTGACTTTTTCTTACTCGTGATTTGAGCAACTTTGCTATTCAATGTAGTTATTGGAATTTTGTTACTCAATTTTTTGAGTTTGAACATATTTTGGGTTTTATGGTAGAGGTGGGAAAATATTTCCAAGTTGGAAATTTTGAAAAAGAATTTCATTTGTGTTTTTTATGAAGAGTTGAAGTTTATTCCTTGTAATGGAATTTGTCTCCAGGTAGAGAATTTTTAAAATTTACTTATTGCAGTGGAATTCGTGCCAATGTTGAGCTTATTACAATTAGGGTACGACACGAATTCCATTTTGAAGATAGTTTAGAATTATAATTAAAATCAACTTAAAAAGAATTCTCTATTGAAATGCTTTTGGAATCCTATTTGAAATTCATTTTTCAAATTCTAGTTGAAATGCTATTTGGAAGTTCAATTGAAAGTTGAATTTTTTGTTGGACTTGAAGATGGCAAGATATGAATAAAGAAATGAAGAAAAACTCAATTGGAGGATTTGTTCCTTATATATTTAGCCATTCATTGTATTTTAGATTAAATAAGACAAATTAAAAATACAAAATCATTATATTCTTTCTTCATATTTTAGTGAATTCTCATTTTCCCTGTGAATTATTTTGTTCTTTAGTTTGTGATTAATTACTTCATATTATGCCATATTTCTTCTCTCTTATTATTACCACAAATTGGTATCAGAGCAATTCAATATCTGCTTCATTGTTTATAACAAAAAGTTACGATCAATTGAATGCTAGTTGCCCGGATCAAAATTTTAGTTGATAAATATTCAGCAGATTGAGAAAGCAGGTTTATCTACTATGCCAAGGCCACATGGCCTGGTAGTGCCGGAGGGCATTATAGCATGATTCCCCAGACAGCATTAGACTACTTTACCAGTGATAAAGGTTTTTTCAACATCTTATTTATTTAGTTTTTTAAAGTTTTTGTTGTAAAAATTTTAAAGAATTTTTATATTGCAAACATGAGAAATAAAAATCTAACCTTTTGAGAAGCTTTCTTTTCTTTGACCATTGACCTTTGTTTTGAACACGTTGAATACTATAGAAAGCAATTGACGAAAACTCCTCTCCTTGTTATGTGTCTCAATTTATAACCAGATGATAAGTGTATTTTTACACTCTTATTTAATATATAAATATGTTTATTATTGATCAAAAGGAGCAATTTTCTACTCATAATTATGTAATTATTGCTTTTGTAGGTAAAAATCACCGAAAGGAAAGAGAACAAGACAAAATGAACTAAAAGTGTGCAAAATTGTGAATGTGGGGACCAAGGTGAACAAAGTAAAAAGCTTAAGGATATTGGATGCAATTTATGAATGGCATAATTGATATGAAAGTCAAAATTCGAGGATCAAATTGTATAAGAATCAAAGTTTAGAGACCTAGCAAGCAATTATCTAGGGGACTTGACTGCAAAATTAAACCAAATTCATATTTTTGGCAGAGAATTGGCGCCTAGGTGCCACTGTAGCAGTGCCTAGGCTAAAGTGTGGGGACCGATTTGTTGACTTTTCAAACTTTAGGGGTTTAGATTGCAATTTTTGAAAAATGGGTTTTTAAAACTTTAAAACCCTAAACGGGTCTTCTTCCTGCTGGTTCTTTTCCTTTTCCTTTTCTTTTTTTCTTCTTTCTTCTTTCATTTTCTTTTTCTTTTCCTTTTCAATTTCTTGGTATTTTGAGGATACAAATCATTTGCACAATGAGAATACATCCAAGAATTTGGAGAACTATTTGGGAAAATCAAGGCCAAGCTTTAAAAAAAGGATTTTATCTATAACTTTGTATTTTCTCAATTATTTTGCCATATTTGTAATGTATTGTTATAAATATTCTCATTTTTATCTTTCGTATAAAATGGGCTAGTTAATTGTGTTAAGATTTATGGTAGTAACTTAACTTAATTTTAATTAATTTTAATATTTGTGTTTTAATGTTAAAATGCTATTTTCATGTGTATCTATTATTGTGTTGAATGCCTTTCATTTATTTGACCAATAAATGATTGCGTTTAATGATTTGTACATCGTTTAAGACAAGATTGTACATTTTAGATCAAATAGTAAATATTTTAGGTTTGTATAGGGGATAAAGATATACTCCTAATCCTAAACCCTAGATGATCAATTGAGCTATTTTCACTATGATTTAATGCGATTGTTTGATTTTAATCGATATAGAGATATTGTAGGTTGAACCAATCAATTAGAGTTAATTTCGTTCGAGAGAGGTAATTAACCAAAATTGAAAAATCGGGTCTAACATCGTAAATATGTAATTTATTAATTGACATATGAAGAAATTAATTAGGCGACGGTTAAGCGAAACCATGAATCTCAACCACGTTTTTCCTCCAAAATTTCTGAGTGTTTATCTTTTCTTATTTTGTAGATTTTAGTTAATTTTTCTTATTTTCCAAAATCAAATTTTGTTGTATGTTTTTTTTATTGTTAAAATTAAATTGACTAAAGTTGTGTAATCGAAAGTAAACATTTCTCGAGGGATCGACAATTCGTACTCCAAAAATCCACTTTATTACTTGAACGCGACCTGTGCACTTGCGGTTTGCACTTTTATAGCGAACACTAGACAACAAGGGATGTTAGGTTTCCTGGTTTAAGTTTGAATAATTCAAGCAAGATTCCCTTGTTGGATATTTCGTAATATTATTGTTGAAAGATGTAACCTAGCTAGCTATATGTCTTAAAACTACGACAATTGGGAGATGCTTGTCGATGTTGTGCTTTGGAGAGAACAATTCTGACAACTCGCTTTAGCTCATTCCAGGGAATCAAGTTCCAGTACAGTAAATCAGGATTTTGTGGATTTGCCGTCTAGCTATGGCAATATTTTCTCGAGATATATTAAGTTTCTTCCTAATGCAAACAAGAAAGATATTATCAACATGGTAAGCTTCTTTACTCTGGATAAATAGAATTATTTAATGTATTTTAAATTATAATCATTGGTAGGTAGGTACGGCAATAAGTTGTATCAAGCCGAGTGATTAAATTTTATTTTTTTTGTTTAATAAACTAAATTTATTTATTTTATAATCTTTTTAGATACAAAAAACTGATTTTAAATACGTAGTAGACTAAAAACAATTATTAAAATACATCATATAACCCGCACTGCCAACTGGCTAACCAAATCTCGCAAGCTAGCTCTCTCGAGCTTGAGCTCGGCTTGCAAGGACAAATTCGAAATCAGCCCAAACCGCTCATGAGCCCCAGCTTCCCGAGCCGCTTGGATTGATTGCCATCTCTAGGTCCAAAGTTCAATTCATTCAATTTCATGCTTCCAGTATTGCTAATATAAGGACTTATTTGCAGCTTCTGAATTTTGGGGGAAGATATAACCATTGGTCCCTATCAAGAACATTACTTGCTTCGGATTTTTGACATGTACAATGGGCTTGCTGATCTTATTCCAGATATCGATGCTTTATACACTGAGGAAGCCCGATGTCAAGTTAGAACTGAATGCCATGAGATCTTGAGGAGATTGTGGAAATGTGCTAAAGCAACCTTTATTGCATTCAAGAATGACATAGCTTATTAGTACTCGACTAAAGCTATTCCCGGAGTTATAGTCCACTCTTTCATTCATTATGTTATGAATTACAGCATGGCTTGCTACAGAGTATATCGTTGTTGAAGTTTGACCCAAATTCGTTTAGGTTTGAGTGGATTAGTTGAGGTCATCCTTGAAGATGTCAAATATGGACTAAGGAATGATTTCGGCATTTTTTTCACTCGTTGCGCGCCAAGGTCCTACTAACTCACCGTCTACCCGCCGCTTGTTCAGTGCCAGACTAGCACTTGAGCTTCATTGAGTTACGGCCAAAGAACGTTTTCTTTATTCAAGCATTTTAGATATTCTTTTCATCTTTAACACTATAATTAGGGTTTCACAATGTATCCAATATATAGTTCGCTCTTCATTACAAGTTTGATAAGATAGACAATATTATACACACAATATCTTTTTATTCTTTCTCCATATTATAGTGAACTATCAATTCCTCTGCCATATTTCTTGTGTTCTTATATTATGATTGCTATTTTATATTGTACTACATAATCTCATCCCTATTTCCTAAAAAGTGGTTTTCAAAGCTTAAGGTTTTATTTGTTCGAGGTTTTTTTGTTCTTGTGATGGCATCCATGAAGTATGATATTTCGCTTTTGGATCGCAACACTACATTCTTGTTGTGGCACATAAAGATGCGAGCAGTGCTCGCTCAGATGGATTTGGATGACTTTTTGTTAGGAATTGACAAGATACCCTTAAATTGGTCGATGGAGGAGAAACAACATAATGATCGAAAGGCCCAATCACACATTCATCTTCGTCTCTCGAATCATATTCTTAGAAAACTGAAGCTGCAATGCATTATAGTTCAAGTTGGAATAATTATGCACGACGAAGAGTCTAACCAGCAAGTTACCTTTGAAGCAGCACTCGTATTCTCATTGTCTAATAGAAGGTACTTCACTTGTAGATCACCTAACTGTTTTTAAAGAACTTATCGCCAATTTAGAAACATTAGAGGTTAAATATGATGAAGAAGATTTGGGGTTGATTTTTGTTTTGTTCGTTGCCTATTTCATATATGTCGTTTAGAGACATGATATTCTATAGTATGATATTCTTATTTTGAAGAAGTATATGATGTTTTGTTTTCAAAGGAGAAAATGAAGTATCTTGTTGGATTTGAGGTTCAAGGAGAATGCCTTGTTGTTTATGGTAGTTATGAGACAATTTGTTCAAAATTATAACTTTTGTAATAAAATTTGTAACAAGAAGAAGGAGCACATAAAGAATGATAACTATAAGTTGCAGAATAGAGAAAAATTGATTGCAAATTAGAAAGGAAAGCAACCAAAAACATCAAAATGGAAAGCAACCAAAAACATCAGGTGAAGTCGACATTGTAGAAAATTACTATAGCGGTAGAGAGCTTTTGGTTATTTGGATGGCGACTCCAAACCTGATGAGGATTGGATTTTTAATATAGTTTGCACTTTTTAGAATTTGTCACAATCGGAATTTGTTCCAATCGGAATTTGTTTTTAACATATGAAATAGTTTCAAAAGGTGTTATGGTAATGGATAACAATGAACATTGTAAGATAGTTGGTATTGAAAGGGTTAGAATTAAGATGTTTGATAGGACAATTAGGACACTTGATGAAGTGAAGCATATTCCAGATTTGAAGAGAAATCTTATCTCCTTCAGTACTCTTGATTCAAGAGGGTACAAGTGCACTCTTAAATGTGGAGTCATAAAGGTTAGTAAAGGTACCCGTGTTGTATTGCAGGGATAGAAAATGCCTTGTTATATATCTTACATGGTTCTACATAATCATTAAAGACCAATAAGCAAAAATTTGGTTCATTGGTGGATATTCAGTTTGGTATAGTATCATCGGAGTTTGATTTGGGTTCTATATTGAAGAATACATCTTAGTCGAGTTCCAAAGTTATGAGTAATGCCGCTTTGTCGCCACCACCACTACCACCAGCGGTGCCACCGTATTTAATTGCTAGAGACAAACTCAGGAAAGATATTAGGCCTCCACAAAGGTACGAGGAAGCTAATTTAGAGGTATATACTTTAATGTGGTTGAAGGTGTTGAGTGTAGCAAACAACCTTCTACAAAAGTAGTTTGTAGTGTTGATTCTGCTACAGGGTATGCTTTTGCCTTGTTTGGTAATTGTTGAATTATTTGTGATCTTGTCGCTCACGATGATAATTTGAGAAACTTTGTTATCCAAGGTAATCTTGTTGAGCAATGCTTGGATTCAGTTGACATTGAGTTTATCCTAGTTGGATTTTGTGGACGAGGTGGAGAATTTTGTTCGTTGGAGAATTTGTTTGATGTTTTGTTGAGGAGTTCACTTTTATGCCTTGTAGTGAAATTTGTCTCTAGGAGGAGAATCCTTGAAATTTGTTTATTATATTGGAATTTTGTTCAAGGTGGAGATTTGTTGAAGTTTGACATAAATCCAGTTCAGTTTTCATGGATTAGTTGAGGTAGGCCTTGAAGAGGACAAAATATGGACCATGAATGATTTTAACGTTTTTTCACTCACTGTGTGCTAAGCTCCAGCTCAAGCGCTAAAAGCAGGGAGTTTGTGCTCACTTACCACCAACCCGCCGCTCGCTCAGAACTAAACTAGCGGTTGAGCTTATGTTCTTTCCATCTTTAACACTATACTTAGGGTTTAACAATGTATCCTATATATAGGTGACTCTTCATTAAAAATTTGATTAGTTAGATAATATTTTAAACTCAATATCTTTGTATTCTTTCTTCATATTATCGTGAATTCTCATTTCCTCTGCCAAATTTCTTGTATTCTTTTTGAGTTGTTATTGCTATTTCATTTTGTGCCATATAATCTCATCCCTATTTCCTAACAAGAATACAAAGAATATTCGATTTTGACTTCTCCCGACATAAGTTTAGTTAGTTAAGATGTGTATGTTAGTGGAAGCTCATAGGCTTCACCAATGGTTCTGCACATCTGAACCTCATTTCTATTTTGGAACACAACCTCTAAGAGGGATCTAAGAGGCACAAGGACAAGTTTCTAGCACACCTTTTCTTAAAGAACAACGTACACTACATGGTTAAAAATTGTAATGCTTGGGAACTTAGAGCAGAACTAGGACGTGAATGGATTGGGAAGCAAAATAAAAAATTTAAAAGGCATGCAATGAATTACGAGAGAGCTACTTAGAGCTTAATCCTTGCATTATTTAAGGATAAAGTGATCCAAAATTAAGATTCAAATTCAATTTCGAGGACTATTCTCAAGGAGACTTCACATCTTTTATCTTGCTTTTAAAGATATCAACAAAAGCTAGACATGATGGACAATTCCAAATAGACAAGTTCGAGAAGATCTTCAAATTTCTGCTTTGGACACTGTAATAAGGCTTATGGGACCTTTTTGGACCACACACATCAATAATATAAGCAAAAAAGCGCATCAATTACACACCCAGTGATTTAGATGAGAGGATTATCTCCTTGATCTTTCTGAAGGATTCAAAAATTCATTGCATTGCTCTCACAAGAAATGATTATTAGCATGCCTATTTCATTTTCTGTAATACATGTGGTAAAAAGAGTAATGGAATTGTAAGGTAGAATTGACTTTTGTAATGTTCAAGTTAATGAGAATTTTCCGCACTTTTGATTTAAAGAATACATATATGGCTACAATTCCCTAATAGTTACATTCTGAGATTTTGCCTTGATATAAGCCTAAGAATTTTCTTCCTTGTCTTTGGTTTGATTTAAGGGATCAACCATCTTCCTTATCTTTGGCTTGATTTAAGGGGTCTTCCTTGATACGGTCCCACAAGAAGGAGCTTCAATCGACAAGACCAATCTTGTTCCAAAGAAATTCTGTACGTTGTTGAGACAATGTTTGGTTAGAAGATCTGCCTACTGATCTTGGGTGTTGACATGATGAACATGAATTGTGCCTCGCTGAATCATGTCTCGCACAAAGTGTAAGTCAATCTGGATGAGCTTCATCAGGGAGTGCTGCACCAGATTAAAGCTTAGACGTGTTGCTCCAAAATCATCACATAATAGTGTGGGCAGATTCTTGAGTGGAAATCTGAACTCATTGCACAAGGCAACCAACCACTATGTTTTAGAGGCAGCATTGGCAAGGGCACTATATTCGACCTCAGTAGATGAGCAGGCCACCCCTATTCTTGAAGCTCCAAGAGTAGTATTAGAGCTAAGGAAATTGATATAGGCGGATATAGATGTACGATCCTCAAACTTACTCACCCAATCGGCATTGGTGTTTGTGGTGAGAACGGAGTTTGCATTCTTGAGGAGCTGAATGCCATGGAAAATTGTCTGCTTTAAGTAGCGAATGAGTCACTTGGCGACAATTGACTTATGCATAAACTGAGATAGTTTGTTGATAGCAAATGAGATATATGGGCATATAAGAGAGAGTTACTCGAGAGCCCCTATCACACAACGAAATTATGTACTCTCAAAACCAAAAGTACCATCAATTAATTTCAAAGTAGTGCTGGTAGACAATGGAGTAGAAACATCCTTGACACCAAGCATATTATTTTTGGACACCAGATCACGGATATATTTTTGTTAAGATAAGAATAAGTCGGTTGTGGTGAAGATGATCTCCACACCTAAGAAAAAAATGGAGTTGCCTCATATCTTTGAGAGAAAACCATGTACCAAGGTTGTAAATAAGTGAGGTGACCAACTTTGAATCGTTACCTAAAACAATAAGGTCATCCACATAAACCAAAAAATAGCATGTAACAGAACTATTTTGAAAGATTAAAAAAAGGATGAATCTACTTTTAAATTTTGAAAACCAAGCTGAATTAGGGCATGTTTCAGAGCTGAGTACCACGACCATGGGGCCTGTTTGAGACCATAAATGGCTTTGTGCAATATGCACACATGATTAGGATTGGACATAACCTTGAACCTTGGAAGCTAAACCATATACTCATTTTCAGTCGACACACCATGCAAAAAAGCATTGTTTACACAAGTTATTTTAATAACCACCCCTGCATCACAACAATTGTTAAAACAGTTCTAACTGTAGCTGGTTTTACAATAGGACTAAATGTCTCTTTATGATCCAACTCGAATCGTTGAGTATAGGCCTTGGCAACAAGTCGAGATTTAAATCTATCAATGGACCCATCAACATTTCTCTTAAACCGAAATACCCATTTACAACCCATTGAATTATAGTTCTTAGGAGGTGGAACCAACTCCCATGTACCACTTCTCATAAGGGCAGCGAGCTCATCCGACATAGCATCGTGCCAATAGGGATCAAAAAGTGCTTGACTCACACAAGTTGGTTTAATGGTGGATTAGATAGGATGTTTGCTATGGAATAAATTTGCTTGGGTTTGGATATGTGATTTTGGGATCGAGTAGTCATTGAGTGGGTTCTTTGTGGTGGGTTAAGAGGCGGCTTTGTCTGGATAGGAGCGAGAAAGTCTAGTGGAGTAGGTACATGAGAAGGTGGTGTGGGTGGTGCAACGACAAGATGACCTCGCAATGGTGCTGGCTATTGAGTCAGTGTAGGGTGTATGTGATGTGATTGACTTAAAGAAAGAGTAGAAAGCACGAACGGGTTACCTTAAGATGATGTGAAAGTAATAGCAACATAGTCTGAAGCCACTGGAGGTGAAGGTGGTGGTGAGGCATGCAAAGTATCTTGAATAGACAGACATTATACTCCATGTGGGGTTTTTTTTTTTTACCAAATATGGCTTTGGACGTGCATTATTTTCCCTGTGTGGTTTGTGACTAGATTAGGCTTTGGCTCTCATCAAACAGAACATGCCTAGAGATATATAACCTATTGGTTTTAAGATCTAGACACTTATATGTTATATGCATTTTGTGTTTGAGAATAGCCAAGGAATAAGTAGGGAATAGATTTGGGCTGAAGTTTATGGGTATTATAGGGAATGGTGAGCGGAAAGCAAAGAAAACCATTTTTTTAATTTGAGATAGTTAGGCCGCTGGCCAAATAAGGCTTCATATGGAGATTTGTTTCCTTAAAAAGAGTGTGGGCTAACAATTTATGAGATATGTGGCAGTATGGAAGGCATAAGGCCAATGAGAGAGAGAGAGAGAGAGAGAGAGAGAGAGAGAGAGATGCATGTTAATATTTCAAGTTTCAGGCGGAGGATACAATATTAACTGCAGTCCGAACGTTGCTGAGCAATTAAATCTTTTAGCATTTCCTTCAGCCTTATTGTAAAAAA